>JH814835.1:116454-147126 GCA_000296255.1 Omphalotus olearius VT 653.13
TGGACAATCGTGAGAGGGGCGGGTCGGGCCATTATTCGTCGATTGCCAATCAATTGAGGCAGAAGGGGATCCCCGTTGAGCAGCGTTCTCTAGGGTTGGGAGACGTTACGTGGGTCGCAAAGAGGAAGTTTAAAGATGGGAGCTCATTTGATGAGATTTCCTTGGATGTGATTTTGGAAAGGAAGCGATTAGATGATCTGTGTAATAGTATCAAGGATCGCCGGTTTCATGAGCAGAAGGTGATGAAATCCTGGTAACATCAGACTGAAAACTTAACGCCTCTGTAATAGTTTCGTTTGCATCACAGCGGGATCACTCGTGTTTTCTACGTTGTTGAAGAATATGGTGGGCATTCGATTACTAGCATCCGAATACGGGTCCCGAAATCTCACTGAAATTGATAGACAGCGAAAAAAACCGCGAAAATTTCGAGCAGAACATCGCGACCGCCCTGTCATCCACTCAGGTTATAGATGGTTTCATGGTGCGAGAGACCAAGAAACTTTCGGATACGGTGGATTATTACGCGGCTCTACACCGCGCGGTGTGTCAAATCTATCAAGTGAGATATTCTTCTTTCAGCCGTGAAAAACCTAATGTGTGACGTCTGTTTTCCAGCACGAAGATCTGTATGTCGTCCCGCAACACTTGATCAAGAGGTACAATTACCTCGCCTTCCAGACCTACTTTCGCAAAGCCCATCCAGACCGCGCTTACCTAACGACCTACCAGGCATTCGAGCACTTGAATTCAAAATCGGGGTTCCTTACCGTCCAGATGTCCTTTGCAAAGATGCTTCTATGTATCGACGGGATGAGCGCTGAGAAAGTAGGGTGGGTGATTCAAGCGTTCACTACGCCTCGATCGCTCTATGAGTTTTTCGTCGAGAAGGAGGTTGAGGAGACGAGGATGAGAGAGGAAGAGGGGAAGAACCCGCCTGAGCCTGTTGGGAGACAGAAGAAGGCGAGATCAAAGGTCGAAGAAGCTAAATATGCGCTTCAGAACCTTGGAGCTAAGAGGAAGATTGGGCCGAGTTTGAGTGAGAAGGTGTATAAGCAGTTCAGAGCGCTTTCTTATAAGCCTGAGTCTGATTCTGAGTCTGACCGGGATTGAGGAGTGACTAGTGAAGAGTAGGAGCATATGTTAGTCCGGAATAATATGGTCGTCAAAATAATGATACACCTTTTCTCGAGTTTGTAGCCTGCGGGTGCACGTGGGATATTATTAGTATGTATACATCTCAACCGAGCCAAAACCACGAAAATTCATATTCGGATATCATGTCATACATTCAATGGCCGACATGATTTCGCTCAGTCGGTGGTCAAGCTGTCAGGAATTTCAACGAACTGTTTGAAGCGTATAATATCAGAGACCCAGGATACTCAAACGTTCTTCCAAGGAACACCCTTACCATGCCCCCTCAATTCACCAAGACACCCTCAAGGCTCACAGCCAGCTCACAGCCCCCATGGCCCAACGACAAATCCGACAACGGATATTACAACCTTTTCGCTCAACTGCATCTCTTCCAGTTCGGGAAGTCGTTGATCTTGCTAGGGCACTCGAGCAATTCACACTCTTCACAGTCAAGGGTCACCGTTTGTCATTTGAGGAGAGATCAAGTACGCCATGTTGGATTTGGCGCCGAGACTATTGCTCCATACTCCAAGGCTATCGATGGGGCGCGATCTGTTGGAAAGTAAGGTATTGATTGTATTCTATTGCAGTCTTGCATTCTTTTTATCCACTTTTAGGTCATCCCCGGATAAATCATGGTCCCGACATCTCAAGGTCCCCAAAAGTTCCCAGTCACCCGTGAACGGACTCGATGCTTTGAATTCGGACAATCTTCATATACAACTACCTAGTCGCTGGTCATGTCCCTCATGTCTCACATACTCTTAGCAGGTCCATCCGACTCCAGCGAAACCCCCCGCGACGAGGCTGCAACATTCATCAAATTGCCGTTTCCGGGCCGGACAGGCTATGACCAAACAGGTACAAATACTAAATAGCCGCTCTTGCAAGCCCGCTGTCTAGAATTATCACATCTTTGTTCCTTGCGTATCCATTTCTCAGGATCTCTGCTGAAGCGCTGAAATCTCATTCTTCGTGATCAATGATTGGACTTATGGAGCTCCAAGTGATAGAGTCCGAATTGATTGCTAGCCTTCTGGACGAGTTTTACCGGCAAACCCTAGGTGTTTGTGGCATCTTACCCTGAACGGGGACATCTTGATTCCTATCAAAACGAATAAGGTACATACACCGTGCTCTCTGCTCTGACTGTGTTTGACTTTTAGTGAAAGCTCATGATAGTCTGTCACTTAGAAGTCGTTCAAACCCAGTCAGCCACTTCGACGCTACCCAACTCCATGGTCATGGTTCGTGGGTTCGTGATGCGCCTCTTTGTTCGCAGAGCTTTCAAGTTGATGACCCATCTCCTTTGTGCTACAGTTCGAAAAGCATTAGAGTGCGATAAGCATATTCGAGTCAGTCCTCAGATGAAAATGAGAAGATCGTCATTCCAAGTCAGTCTCTTTATCATCATCATTCTTGCTTCTTTTTCTTTAAAGCACAGTGTTCCCTAGAACTTCCACCTGCTTCAGGGATGATTCTGCCTCATGTCAGTTAGCAAGCCACGAAATCTGCTGATGGCCATGGAACGCCACGCAGCCTTCTCTTTTTTGGAGTTGTTCTGTGACAATCATGTCAAGTGTAAAGCTCAACCAAACATCGAGCTGCCTCATGGCTGCCTCGACGTGCTATTATAGAGGGGTACTTTTCCTACGGGCTTGTTTAGGGAAAAAGAGGCGTCGTTGAGATATGTTGAAAAGCAATGGCGCTCTTGTGGTGGATTTCGACAAACTTTTGGTCTCTTTGCACATCCTTCAGCACCTCTGCTTGTCTTTTGAGTACCTCCATCTGCATAGAAAGCGACAGACTTCGCGTCATCATCATTGAAATACACGATGCCGCCTACCAGGAACGTCCCCACAGTTTATCGGTCACGACGACTTTCGCAACAAGCTCCAAAGTATTACAACGGTATGTCTATCCATGAATCAAATCATCCGACACGATAATGATTCTCATTCCTAATAGAGGACTCAGATGTTGATGACGATGTTGATGACCCAGACTTCGTATCACGATATCCTTCAGAGTCCGCTTCAACGTCAACTTCAATCGAGTCAGACTTGCCTCCTCCCGCTTCGAATCTTACTTCCCTTCCTGCTAATTGTGACACGCCCTACCTACTCCACGCGTCGCAACAACAACTTAGCGCGAGCTCTTCCCGCTCCGAGAATCACATTCCCCGTCCGCCCAACGCTTTTATATGTTTTCGTTCCGCATACTGGATTGCGCAAAAGGACAATCCTTTTGAGACTGACCACCGCCAAGTAAGCCGTTCCGCTGGACGCGTGTGGAAGCACTTGACTCCGACTCAGCGCGAGCCTTGGGTGAAAATGGCTAGGGATTTGAAGAAACAGCATACGGAGAAGTATCCGAATTACAAGTACACCCCTGGTGGGCCGAAACGAGGTTTAGCGAAGAAGAAGAGGTCGAAGGAGGAGGAGATGGCTGAGATTGAGAGGTGTGACGAGCTCGCCCGGAGGTTGATCCATGGGGAACGTTTGGAGGAGGACAGCAAGTGCGACATAGGAAGCGAGGAGGAGCTGAAGGCTGAATTTGTGTTTCCTAATGAGGCACGATCAATCTCGCCTGTACCGAAGGTTGAGATCGTGGATGAAGTTCTCCCGCCAGAGTGCACCGGGGCCACTTCACCTGTTCTCGTTCCTTCATCCCCATCTCCAGATTCATTTGGCTCCGATACCACCCCAAAACCTTCCTTCAACCTTGACACTACTCTCGCTTCCGACGACACCAAATATGATACGGATTGTTACTTCCTTGATTCTCAACTTCAAGAACTACTCACGTTTGTGCCGACGAGCGACATTCCATCCATTGATGCTGAGATGTCTACCCTTAAAATCAGTACAAACGTAAGCATCATTCTTTCTGTTCTTAGTACCATCGTTGACTCATTTCGTTCTTTCACATAGCTTTTGGAAAAATCCCCAACACCACCCTCGTTCCTCCGCATTGACTCTCAATTCGGTTTCAAGCCAGAGATCCGTACTCTTGAAGAAGTGTCATCTCTTAACTATACCGACGCCCCCAGTTTCGGCTCCGAGTCTCACCGCACTCTTATGTCGTCGTCGACAACGGATGCTGACGCAACTACATCATACCTTTTGACTGACCTCCCGCCATTACCCATTAACACACCCTGCGGCGAAGACCTCGAACAAGACCCGCCTTTGTTCGACGGGTATACGATCTCCGGGGCGTACAGATCTCAAGATCGCTTTGACAATGATACTTCGGAGCCGTTGATCTCTCCACGATCTATTCCTATCGCGATCACTGGGTCTGAAGGCGAGAACATGTGGGATTTCATTGTGATACCGGAGGTTTAGGTTTTGATGTGTCTTTTCTGAAGACACGGTACTTGAGGAGTCGTTTACGACATGGATGTGATCCAAGTCATCATCGATGCACTATCGTGTGTTTGATCAAGGGTCTAGAGAGTGTTTCCTATCCCTATAGGTGTATTATTAATATTGGTCTATGGTGTATCTATAAGTACTTGTAGTATGGCGATTTGTATTGCGTTCTGTTTGTATATGCTCTCCTTTCTACCCTTTCATTTCTATCTCAGTTCTACGCTACGAATACTATAGTAAATTGCTGTGTTCCGTGAGGTTCGCAGGTTAGCTATGTCTATGGTTGCATGCATATATCTTTACATGTAGACCGATGATTTGGCTACTATGTGCTATCCCTCCCGCTGAAGAATCGTTTCAATCTCAGCCTGTGCACATATGTACATACACCGACTTACTATTGCATTTGCGGCGCCGTGAACTTGAGTGTTTCAAACAGAACATCTCGACCCTCTTTGGACTGAAGTAATAGTACAATCAGCGTAAGTAAACGACAATATGCAGTGCGGAAGTTAGTACACTCACGGTGGTCTACCTGTGGTCAACCGTGACTGTAGCTTCAGCCAATCTAATTTTGACTGACTCAAAGAGGACCGTCCTCGCACTGTGGAGGCCCTCGGAGGGTGACGTACAGGCGAGTTCTGAGCTCGGCAACGTGAAACGCTCCATGGTGATATTGGCATCTTTCGAGTCCGATAGCGTTGTCCGAGTCGTAGGTTCGCTATATCATCAATGGCAGTTGACCTCGTAGGGATTTCGTTTACGATATGAAGTATGTATATGCTGTTCTTCCCGCCCAAAGTTCACCTCTATCTCAGTCTGCGCACATATGTACATACAACTTACAAGTGGTCAAATTGCTGCGATTCAATTCTTTTCCTGACGAAACGGGGTATCATTGGCGTAAGGAACAGACGACGAGAATGCAATGCAATATCAGTGCATTTAAAGCTACATTCATCGCTGCTTCAAGTTCGTCCGGGTCGAAAGCTAACAAGCGCATTCAGATTTGAGGCTCTCATGCGGTACCCTTGGTGGAGGTTTAATTACTACTTATTGAGAGCATCCACAGGATATCCATCGAGGTAAGTGGAGCGTCAGTCCTAGCAAATTCTATATAAGCCCGAACACCACCCATGGAATTCCTCATCACTTACCCACAAAGTGACCTGTCCTCCTCCGAGTCCTGCTAGTAACCACTGCACCAACTTGCTTGCTTGCGATGAAATTCACCACCTTGAACAAGTTGCTCTTTCTTTCTGCGTCTGTCGTCTCTGTGTTCTGTGCCTCCGTGGCCGACCTGGAGCGGCGTATTTCCGACCCTAACGATCCCGCCGATTTGATCAACTGCCCGCCATTCGGTGGTGCGGATGATTGTCACCTTGAGATACCTGTATGTCGGTCCCCCTCACTTAGTCTTTCGCTTTAACAGTGAACTTGAACTGACGATGGATGTTTGATCCCTTCAGTGCAGCCGCATTCGGTTGAACTTTGGTTCAACGCAGCAAGGACATTACATCTGGTAAGATTCACCCCCAGCGGCAATGTAGATGTAACCCCCGAGAGAATATCAGACTGACGTTCGTATTGTAGGTACAATTATGATATCACTGATATCCCGAACGATGTCGAAATCGAAGACGAGGACTCTTGCACCAATTATTGAGCTGCCAGTGAGGAACAATCATTGTTGGTCTGACATGTATGAATAATGTGTTGCGGCTACATGGAGTTTGGGAGGTGCCGGTGAATGGTAGTGTTACATGTTTTTCAGAATGCCCTTTGAATGTTGATTTTCGCGTGAATGATTGCGAGTTTGACCGAAAAAGCACAGCGTATTTACTACTTGAGGAAAAGGACCAAGGACCACAGCTGGAATGTATCAAGCTCGACCGCACGATCCCTGCCGCGAGTTGAGCCCTGTTGAGCCACAGGATGATCAATGAACTAACGGCGAATTACATCGAGGAAGGAAGGAAGCGTGAGTAACCGTAGCCTGGTTACCGGCGGCAAGTCGTCACAGCCACAACTTTGCTGCTTCCTCAGTAACATTCGACGTTGTAACGTTCAAAGATCCTGATATTCAAACATTCTTCAATATCAATTGCTCAGGTACTACTTCAATGTGAATCCATGATAATAAACGCACCTACGGCCCGTCACTCACCGCTTGTCTTGCCAGCTGACCTTTCTCTCAACGATATAAGTATCAGAATGCAAGAAGAAAAGAAATCCGAACGATATGCGACTCGCTCTCACATCTCTTAGCCTATCTATCCTCACCGTTGCTGCCCTCCTAAACCCAATACTCCCAGGCTGGAACCCTGACCCAAGCATCCTCCGCATCAACAGCTCCTACTTTCTCACAACCTCCACATTCGAATACTTCCCTGCTCACCCAATCTACCACAGCACAGACCTAACTAACTGGTCTCTCATTTCGCATGCTCTAACACGTCCATCACAACTTACGCTCCTCGGTACACCCTCCGACGCCGGTGCTTGGGCCCCCACACTCCGCTGGCACGAAAGATCTAGGAGGTTTTATCTCACTAGTACGGTTAGGTACGTATACACGACAGAACTGAGGTTATTCCCAAGGAGCTTTTTCGTCTGGACTGAAAATATCTTTGATATTGATGGATGGAGTGATCCTGTTTATTTTGATTTTTTGGGTTACGATGTTGACCTTTTCTTTGATCCTACTGACGGGGAGGTATATGCGACTTACTCATCGATCAACAACGCGTCTTCAAATATCTACTCGATTTATCAATCTAAGATCTCACTGTCTACCGGGTCATCACTCACACCTTCCAAACTTATCTTCACTGGTACACTACCCGATAACTCGACTGCACGTCCAGAGGGACCTCACCTTTACTTTATCAACTCGACTTATTATCTACTCATTGCTGAAGGCGGCACGGACATCCACCACCGGTCGACGATCCAGCGTGGGCCGACGCCTGAGGGTCCTTGGGAGAGTTACGAGGGTAACCCTGTATTGTTCAATGGAAGGAATTTGAGCCTGGGGGTACAAGATACAGGTCATGCGGATATGGTGCAGGCGGAGGATGGGAGATGGTGGGGTGTTGCGTTGGGCGTTCGGCCTCAAGGAGGGAATTTCAGTCGAATTCAACTTGGTGCGTACCCCTGTGTATTCCTGAATTCCACTTACCTGTGTGATAGGCAGAGAAACATTTTTATTCCCGATAACGTGGACCTTAGATGGCTGGCCTACATTCAATTACGGTCAACCACTTGCTGAACATATCCCCAACATCCTCACGGACGAACCACACGTCTTTCCTTTTGTCGATTACTTCAATGACACCGATATAAACTCTCCTTCATCCTCATACTACTTTCTCCGAACACCTTATAGACCCTTCCACAGTATCATCTCCTCTCCGTACCCTCAGCCCCGCCTCCGTCTCTACCCATCCCCTTACGCCCCAGGCGACCGCGACTCCCCCTCTCTCATCCTCCGCAAACAAACCTCTTACAACGAAAACTTTTCCACCATCCTCGAATCATTCATCCCTCCACCCCTGCCTTCCGGTCTAAATATCACATCACACGACCAAGGCCAAGGCTCCGAAGCAGGCATAACAGTATTCTACAGCGACTCACTCCACAACGAAATCGCCATCGTCGGAGGAATTCTTCCAAGTTCATTCTCCGAGTCGAATTATACCTTACAAGTCTCCAACGCCGTGACAAGTTTTACACCTACGCATCAGAGGTACATCTTGACACGTCTTAAAACCCACGCGACACAAATTGGTCCTTGGGCGTTAACAACTACGAACAATACTTTAACTCACATCACGTATACACCTCTTCTGACTTTGGATGCGCCGATTAGGTTTGTTGTTCGGGCGAGTGAGGGTGGATACAAGTTGGGTTTTGAGGAGCTTGTTGAGTTGTCGGATGAGATTGAGGATGACGAGAGAGTGACATGGACAGCAGAAGTCGATGCGGGGGATATAAGTGTTCCCCCTGCAGGGTATGTGCTGTTCCCCATGGTAGAGTTGGTGCTTACACGTCTCCCCAGCGGGTTCTTCTTCAAAGGCGCTTCATTCGGGATATACAACACGGGAAACGGCAAAACCTCGCTTGTCCCCGCTGATTTTAGATATTGGAAACAGATTCCGGAGTAGTTTCACGAGTTGTATGTAGAGGTACTATAATGATGTGGATTAAATGATACGAACAAGTTGAGATATATATGTGCATGTATGTATCGGTGTGTGGGCAGGATTAAACTTTTCGTGTACGGGATCTTATAATCATCACTCGTAGACTCGTGTATGATCCTCCTCCTCTGCCTCCTAGTCCCTTCTTTCAACCCCCAAGTGGTATGTATCCTGTGATCCTTTCAAGAAATTCGACAAACGTCGACGCATGCGTGCGTAGAGGAAGACCAGCAACGTACCCTCCTCTCATCACCAGTCGTTCTTTATACACCTAGGATGACGTCACGCGACGCGTTACGCGTACTTTTGGTTCGACGCGTTAGGACACCACTGAGTACGGCCCCGGCTTACAGTGTACGAGCGCACCTGCCCCCGGATATCAACGGTGTAGCGTGTTCCAAGATGAGCGTACTGCACGGGCTAGAGTACTCGCAATAGTCGGAGGACGGCGAATTGATGACATGGTATGGAAGATTGACAATGACCGGTTGACCTCCTAGTTGGTGTTGGTACTCGGCGCCCAACGATACTAATTTCTGTGCTGTACATCAATCTTACATTCATGTATATGATCCTTAACACTCACCTGACCTCTTTGCCGAAATCATCGTATCGTACGAAGGTTGTTATCAAAAGCCTGAGTAGGTCGCAACGAAATTAGGTCGCGACATGTCGCTGGGTTGACCATGTCGAAGATTACAACGCGCCACATCGAACACGGCTCGGTCAAAGCAGTGTTTAGGACTGGCCAGACCGGATCAATCTCCGGTTCAACGTCGGCGACCTGACTTTGAGTCATTGCGCAATTCTCCAAGCCATTCCTTAACGTTAACTCTTCTCTGACAGACAAATGTCCTCCCTGCCCGAACCAACACGAGACAATTTCTGTTTCCCAACTCTAGAGTCTCCTTTGACTGTTGTTCTACATACAGAGCAAGTGAAGCGAAAGAAAAAATTGTATAAAAGATACACAAGCTCCTTTTCTTCGCTCAAGTACAAGGATATTCCACGTTTTTCGATTCGAGCAACAAAAATGGGTCAAACCTCCTCGGAATCGGATAGCAGCAGATCTGTTTATGTCAAATCTGCTGATCAGACAGAAATTTACGCTGAAGCTCGTGGAGATCCTTCTAAACCTGCTCTTGTCTTCATTCACGGGTTCTCCTTGAGCTCGCTCGTGTGGGATGAAATTTTCGTAGATCCGAAATGGGTTGAACAGGCCTATCTGGTGCGTGTAGTGATCGTGTATCTCGATCAACTTGGAGGTAAAACTTACGATCTATTCAAATTAAAGGTACGCTACGATGTGCGAGGTCATGGAAGAAGCGGTAAACCTGCCAATGAAGAGGCATGGCAATCAGCACGACTCGCTCAAGATTTTCAAGCGGTAGTATCCGAATTCCGTCTTCACAAACCATTTGTAGTGGGCTGGTAAGGGTTGTATGATGACGCCACACAGATAACAGAGCTTTGATGGTTTCTTGTCATTTGATCACAGGAGTTTAGGTGGTATGTTTGCTTTCTGTTCCATTTCATACTAGCGCCCCTCGTGTAATTATGCATCGTGCTTGTTAGCGACGAATGTCGCGGACATTCTGTCTTTCGAACCTCCGTCTTCCCTTTCGGGTCTAATATTTATCACGGCTGTTCCGTTCATGGGCCCGGGAGTCGGCTTAGTGGGAACAGGTCAGTACTCTTTGTTTATTTCTCTCGTCATATGAACGCGCGAAAAATGCTTACCCCGCTACGTTTGTTTGTCAAGAACACATCCTGGCCCTGTTACCTGCCTTGATGCAAACAACAAACGTTGACGATTATCAGGATGCGGCCCGAAATTTCGTCACGAAATGCTCTAGCTCCATGAGCTTCGCTTTGCATCAGGCGTGTTTGGGGAACGTTATGACGCAACCTAGAGCAGTTACGATTCGACTTCTCTCGCGAACCCAGGACGAGAACGGTCTTCTCACAGCTGGGAATGAAGGACTGCCGCTTCTTTGTATCATCAGTGATTCCGATATGGTCGTTAAAGGAGACGAGTCTGTCAAGGCGCTCTCCTCTTTCTGGAAGAACATGAAGGTCGTGACGGTGGAGGGCGGAGACCATATGCCCTGGTTAGTTCATGGGGACAAAGTGAGAAGCGAAATAATTGAATGGATGAATACTGTCCCGGGTCTTCCGATGGTCTGATTGTAGGGCGATAGTTGACCATCCTTTTCGGAGAGTTTACGGCTACTATGGAAGGAGAGGGTTCTTGATATAGAAACATGATGTATGTTGGCTCCCCTCGATAATGCACGTCATTCAGAAAGGATCTGATACATACATTCAACCTGAAGGGCGTCCGAATCGAAAACAAAGGCGTGAATACTGCAAGTCATATAATCCTTCGCTACCAAGGAACAATCCAGCATGCTGCACATCAAATATGTCGATATTTGATCGGCTACTGGCCCACCTCTGTTGACGCCCTGCCGTCTCGTCCGGGCTATGGGCAGCAGAGAAAATACATAACTGTAACAGCATTAAAGTGCGGCTGCGGCGTGCCACTGTGACACCACGTGAACGAGTCATCTGCGAGGGAAACTGGAATCCCGTGGGGCCACGCAAAGTGTCTAAATACTTGTTCTTGACATTGAAATATCATAACCATTCGTCCCCATCTCCGATTGGCCTTGAAATTTACAGGTAAGCTTTCTGGTAAAGTGAATGTGCGAATTGATGATCTCTCCCTGCAGATTCCTCGATAACATAAATATTACATAAAACACCGCCGACCAGAGGCCCTGTATCACCCAACTGGAAGAGAAACCTTTTTTTTATAAATCAGATTGCAAACAGCGCAAGAACGTTCACCTAGCTCGGATTTGACAGCGATCGAATTTGAAGTGTTTGCTCTCAACAGGCCTATATCTTCTCAGCCGCAGGCCCTCGTGCCGGACGCGATTGTCAAAATAAAGGGTCCGAAGGGATCCCATAAAGATCCACAATTCCCCGCTCCGGTATCGCAGTCCTTTCTCCTCCTCCTTCGACGCCTTCATCTGTTTTTACGAGACTCTAGGCACCCCTCGTACCCAAATTTATCTACACTTCCGACTCGGCCTCTTACGTTCAACTGTCCTATGAGCTCCTTTTCCAGTTCCTCCACATCCTATAAACCCACTGTCTCCCAAACTGTCGCGGTGCTTCTGCTGGTTGATAACAACCGCCTTGCACAGTCAGCTTGGCCTGATCTTCGTGATGATTGTCTCCCAGCTTTGTTCAACGAACTGAGTGCCACGTATCCCTCAGTTCCGGTGAGTAGGTTAAAAGTGTTGTTGATATTCAGATAGAATCATAGAATTCCACTCTAGATCACGACATTTGTATTGGAAAGTAATCCACATGACCAAAATTCTACTCACGCATCTACTCCCCGACAGTATCAGGCATACCAGGATGCTGTCCGGGACGTACGTTTCAACGAACTGTCGAGTAATAGACTTACAGTTTCCCTGATACATAAAGGCGTCGAGGTGGGTTCTCGTGTTCTGATCTCAACTTTGGCTCATTTTGAAACTATTAATTCAGATCTTAGCCGCGACGAGCGCAATAGCGCGTCATGCCATTATTATAGCAGCAGGGTCGCATCCTGCGGAGAGCGCCTCACAAAGCAATTCAGTTACTTCGCTGTCGCCTTGGCGCATTCTCGCACAATCTTTCGCGAAGGTAAGTTTGGGTATTATACAGCTTTTTAATCGCACTTCTGATTCCTATCCCACAGGAAAATATTCACTGTCACCTCATGTCGCCCGTAAATGTAGACATGACTCTGCTCAACAATTTATTTGATGACATCGTAAGGGCACTTACTCGCCGCATGTTTCTACCCACATCTGACATTCCACCAGCTACGGTTGCAAGCCCTTGTTGAAGAACGGCCGTGGTTTATGTATGACAGATCCAGAATATTGCCTCGCTTGTCAGCGGTGCGTGGGCCAGGTTCGCCTTGTTAATTCTATTCGCTACTTCATAAGCGTTGAAATGATGGTCTCCGTATTTATTTTATTTGGTGTCATAGGCCCGAAAGTCGATGTACGTAACCTATTCGCTGGAGAGTCTCCCTTTGTCCACGAGAACTTACAGACCTACCCAGCGATATCACCATGTATCTCCAGGAGCCCCCCTTTACGACTATAGTGTGCACCACACAGCTCCAGTAAGGAGTGTTACTTCTCTGCCTGCTCAAGTCCAGCAACCGCCCCCGCCTCCTCAAGAATCGTTCCCTAGCCTCGTCGCTCAATTGCAGCAGGTGGAAACCTTTCATTTGTCAACCGCAACTCAATTACTGAGACTAACTTTAGGTGCATGGATTGACTAAGAAAAAGGTCTACGGAGCTAAGCCAGTGCGGAAGCCTTTTGTGTCCGGAGAAGTGTATCGAGAGCACACTCGCAAGTCTGTGTCGTTGTCGCCTGTATCCCCGTCTGAATCCAGCCACGGAGGTCGAGTGACCTCTCCATCGATAGCTGATCGATGGACTCGAGTCAACCACAACAGGCCTATCTTTTCAAGCCCCCACAGTCATCTCGTACGCTCTCACAGTGACGTAGGGTCCCCTGCCTCGACCTTCAACCACGAGGCTTTATTTTCCTATCATCCGCCCATGGCTACTACGGTATCATCTCCAACCTCGCCTGTAGCGATACACAGTGCCCCCGCGTATTGCTCCAGCGCCGCGGCGATTTCACCTGCCTGGCAGATACAACAGCATTCGATCTCATCTACCTATCACGGTGAAAACCCTCGTACTAAAGCATGGTTTCCACAGATGGGCCTATCAGGAGCGGAAGTCTTTACCTCGGAACCCCCTTCTCAACAATCTTATGAAGGTGAGCAAGACATGCATTCAGTGCCTGCAGACATTAATTCCCGTTTTCAAGATCTTCGAATGTTGATCCCTGAGCCCAATCATGCGCTTCCGGAACGCACAATCCCCCGATCTATCTACAGAGATGAATTGCTCTCGCATCTAGAATCTCCTTCGTTGACGAAATCCACTGGACCCACACAACTGCTCTCAAAGCACGTCTCGTCTGAGTGCCTGGTTGGTTCAGCTTCCCAAGCTGCTATAGGCTCCTCCAGCAACTACGACCCGTATCTTCCTGTAGCCTCATGGCAAACACAGCCTGGAACCTCACTCAGCCAGATTATCACGACGCCTCAATACGGGGCAGCCGATACCATACATGACTCTGAGAATACCCCTCATCCTTCTCCTGTGTCTTCTAGTAGTAGTTCATTGACCGGTTGGGCAGGCTGATTACTCACTGTAGCCTCGTCCTGGGTATCCTCGTATCTCACTGACTCTCTAGTACGTGATGCTCCGCGGTTTCATACATGCTTATGTATTTTTAAAGTACTTCGTACTGAACAACGGGACTTTGTAGTTATCTATCTTCCGTGGAAAAAAGCCTGAGAAGACCTGTTACATAGGATCCGAGTGGCAATATAATTCGGGCCGAAAGTGTAAGTGCAGTTTTCCTGCTTTTGGAGCGCAAAAAACCATATGTGTTCCAATTGCCCCTTGCAACATAGAGAGGTAGAGAACCGCAGGATTTACGAATACATTACAGTTACAGTATCGATGCAGAGATAATAATCAGGTGATGATACACTACTGGGATTGCTCCGCATAGACCTAAATTTTACACGGGCGAGTCATGGTCAATTCAGATATCGGAAGATTGAGCTATGACATACTTTGATAGTTTTATCAGCACCACCAGTAATCAGGCGAGTACCAGTCATATCAAATGTTGAGCAGAAGACGCCAGCTTCTGCTTCCAAGGACCCGGGCTGCGGTATGTCCTCCATATTCTGGAAGGGAGTTCCAGTATTGTAATCCCAGAACGTCAGAGTACCATTATCAGCTGTTATTCCACTATCAGATCTGACGCAGAGTCGTTAGCTAGGTAATGACTCACCTCCAGAGAAAAACACGCCCTCCGCGTTGACTGATAGGGTGTTGATAATTGCGTCATGACCGCTGAAGTTGAACACAAAGGAACCCTCAGGGCATTTCCATTTCTTGATATTGTTGCCGCCAGCTGACCCAGAGGCAAAAGAATATTCTGTGGGATGTATTGCTAGCGCTCGGACAGACTTTTTGTGGTGAGTTAAGGTAACCATAGTCTTGCCTGCAGCCAAGTCCCAAAGCCTTCTCTTAACGTCAGCGGTTGTCCATTGGAGAGAGAAGAACGTCGATTCACCGAACAGTCGTATCCATACTCCCAGTAATCACTTGAGGATCCGACTCTTGGCACTTCACGTCAGCCACTGTCCCGGTGTGGCCTGAGAGAACGTGAATCTGGGCTTTTGTGCGCATATCCCAAACTCGAGCGGAGGCATCCCTTCCCGATGTTACGAGGACGTCAAGAGTAGGGTGAAGAGCCAACGAATATACCCCTGATAGATGACCATGGTAATGCCGTATAACTTTGTTAGCTTCCAGGTCCCAGCATTTGACCATCTAGGTAAAAGCCGGTCAAATTTGCTTCCTAACAACATCATTTAGAATCCGAGCTCACCTTGTCCTCTCCGCACGAGAACAGGTACGGATGCCGCGGAGACACCGCAAGTCCCCTGACTGTCGAAATATGTCCAGTCAAAGAGAGTTTGAGTTCACCGGATGCGAGATCCCATATCTTGATCACTCGGTCGCCGGCGCCCGTGGCAAACCACTGGTTTCCTGGTTCGACGGCCACACTGCGAACCCACCCCAAATGACCAGAAATGACACGGACAAGTTTCCATGGCGGATGATAGGTGGGTTTGATTGTCCGCGTAGTTTTGTGTAGTGTAAGGGCCTGTGACAATCTACTTGAAGACGTGAACGTAGACGGTTGTGGTGTGGGGGTCTGGTCAATTTTAGCAATCATTCGAGAAGTTTCGGTATCTGCAAGTACGCGTCAGAGAAGGTCTTCTAATGCCAAATGTAGCAGCGCACCGCCTGCAGTTATCATCTTTCTATTCTCTTTTGGCCTTGAAGGTCCTACAGCGCCCTGTTGGGCGAGGAGAGCTGAAGGCAGCTCTTTAAAATTTCGGTATTCATCATGTATCTTGACTGCGAGCCGTAGACGAACACTGACGCAAGCTTGTAAGAAAACTAGTTAGGAACATCGAACAGCATACCTTGTTTCTTCGTCCTTTATGCTATCATCAGGACAAGACGCGAAGACTGCGTGTGTTCGTTTGGCATTTCGCTTGAAAAGAGGCTCAAGAGGTGGTAAGGCTTCCGTAGTCATGTATAAATGCAACTTTTAGCTATAATCCTAAGACGAGAGCCAGGATGCAGATGAAAGAGATATGGACGTCGCGGTTAGAGACGATGAGCTTGATTTTAAATAACAATGAGTCTGCCAAAACGGCGACGTTTGAAGGGAATTAGTCAGCAACTTTTGTCGTGTGCGCTCTGCCACTGACCAGCGCCCCCAGTTTACTTGCTGCCGGTTTTGTTCGAAGCTTTCATAGAAAAAGTGGTACAGGGTACAAGGACGTCGGATTACTCTTTGTACTACTACGTAGATTTAGTTGAGCAGTCATGTCGGATCCAGCAGAGTTGAAAAAGCTGGTGAAACAGCTGCAAGCCTCATCATCAGTCCCGGTACGCTCAATTTTCTGTGGAACCCCTTGCTAAACCCTTTCATTTTCTGACCACCATGTTTTGACAGGATACCCTAAACATCTTGAGCATCTTGAAGAGAGAATATCGAGTAAATGAAGCAATTCTGAGGGTGAGTGTTTCACGTCGTTTTCTCACCTTCCTCTTGCATTTACGTCTGTTTCCGTGTCTTCCATCTTTAGGAAAGTAAGGCCGGGTTGGCTGTAGGAAAGCTGCGATCCCACAACTCAAAGGAAATATCGGATGCTGCGAAGGAACTCGTGAAAAAGTGGAAGAATGAGGTGGAAAAAGCGAAGCAAAATGGGAGGCCTTTAGGTGAGTGATATCTACCATCAACTCCTATCGTAGCTTATAGGAATACTCATTGTTCCTATTCTCCTAGCATCGAGAAAGGCATCGGTGTCTTCAAGTGGTCCCGCTACACCAACATCAGGCAAAGTAACTCGTACTGCCAAGTCGGACGGCGTCAAGGCAAATTTCACTGGGGACGACACTAGGGACAAGTGCATAGCTCTCCTCTACGACGGTCTTGCGCCCGATTCGGGTGCTTCATCAGATCTCATCGTTCAACTGGCGAAGGCAATCGAGACAGCGGTTTTGAATGACGTGGGGTCCACCGGCCAACCATACAGGGCGAAGATTCGCTCACTTTTCGTAAACTTGAAAGACAAGAACAACCCAGCTCTACGAGAGAGTGTTGTCAGTGGTGAAATCGCTGCCGAGAGGTTCGCGAAAATGTCTAGCAATGTATGTGCTTCTATACTTTCCTCAATTTCTTTTCTGATGTTCGTTTACAACCAGGAAATGGCGTCAGATGAGCGTAAAGCAGCAGACAGTAAGATCAAGGAAAACAACTTCTTTGCCTCGCTGGGTGCAGGAGAGCAGCAAGCAGAAACAGATGCATTCCAATGCTCTCGATGCAAGCAAAGAAAAACCCGCTACCGCCAGGCCCAAACGAGAAGTGCTGATGAACCGATGACCGTAAGTCTCTGTATTCCTTCTTGTGCTTCCGAAATCTGACAATCATTTTCTCACTATAGACCTTTGTCACGTACGTAACTCCTTGGTCCTTGTTAGAGCTTTTAGAGCTGATATTTGATTTTAGCTGTGTAAATTGTGGACATAGGTGGGCTTATCCACTGTATCGCATGTTGCTGTGCCTATCTGATCTTTTACTAGATGGAAATTCTCCTAAATACAAGGGCTACTCATGATTCCCTTCTAGCAACCAGTGCATTCAGCTTTCTGTTTTTGAACAGCATAATCTTGTTGTTTGGTATATTTAAGTGCTCTCCTCATCCTGCCCTTATCCCTGCCTTCTCGCGCATTCGGAGACTTAACTCATGTATTGGACATTCTTTGTAACTAGTGTTGACAAGTCCTTGATCAAGTTTGCCTCTGCTTCGTGTGTACACATCGTATTCGTTTTCTTTGAAATTGATTGATAATGGTTTACTCAACCATTGGGGAAAAATTGGGCTCTTTGAGCTGAAAACGGCAATTCGATGCATATGTCTGTCGCACCAAGTCGACGCCCGTCTTCGGCTTGAAGTGGTGACCAATTCATATATCAGATAACCTCAGCGTTTAGATGATATATCATATACGTTGTAATCGCTAAGCATGGAGGCTGATCAGATTTGCTGATATATCGTTCTTTAGTAAAGGACCTGGTCGAAGGACTCATGCAAGATCGAAAGTCTAGGCTTGCCTCCGTACTACGGAAGAAGGCCAAGCGCACGGGCACGCTGTGGCTAGTTTTGCTTCGCTTTCCTTGTGTAGATGTTGGCGGCGACGAGCAACGCATGAAGAGCATGCGTCCAACCCATTTACTGGAGCGTTATTTCCTTTTGGCTCGGTCATCTCGAGCTTCCAATATCACCCCGAATCACCGTCTCATGAATATCGCGTGCCATGGATTGACTGCGTCGTCCTCGGAAAATGCATCTACAGAAGCGGTTGGCATGGGTTGACTAGGGTATGGGTTGACTAGGGTTGTTTGCCTAATATTTCGTTTCGTTGGGATTTTCCACGCCCGCAACCCAAAGGCTTTCAAACTTCCTATGCATACGTCCTCGGACCTCGAGTTCATACAATAACCAAGGTATTGTCTCCGAGTTTCGTAAACGTCTTCTTCGTTACTTCAATCCTTTGAAAGTGGAATGGTACCCGCTCCATTTCATCCCTCGCGGGAAGAAATGGTGTGACCATTCGATTAGATTTGTAGCCAGGTGCTAAGACGTGCCAGTGAATGGTTCATTTCGCAAATGTAATGGTCAACTCGGACTTTCAAACAGTATGCACCCCATATGTGATTCTTTTTGCCATTCGTGCGCATGCATTACCTGCTAACTTATGCGGCCGTATCATAGTCGAAGGTCAAAGATTGGTTGCTCTCTTCTCCTACTTTCGCTACGCGAAATGACTTTGAGTGGGCAGAGTGCAAAAGTTGCTCCGATTGGGAAGTATAATTTCATCTTGCGCTTGAGGACGATACCACCTCAGACTCTTCCACCGAGGATGACACGACCCGCAGACCCATTTTCAATCTCTCGAGGGAAAAAACTCTTGGCTTTTCCCGTGGTCATTTGTCTGTGACCGGGTAGCTTTTGTTTTCCAAAGGATATATTGACCCTAAGGCTTTATTTTACTCCAGGTTCACAGTCCTGTCCGAGTGGTGTGGAGTGGGAAGTGAGTTCAATGTTTCTACTAAAAAGTCGACCTCTGTGGCCGAAGATTGGCTGGTGAGTTCAGGTATTCCACTGGTGCTGCGTCGAGGTTCATACAGCTCATTACATATCAGCTTCAAGGCCTGTTCGGAGAATTGAAGGTGGCAAA
Source organism: Omphalotus olearius VT 653.13 (assembly GCA_000296255.1). Lineage (NCBI taxonomy): Eukaryota > Fungi > Basidiomycota > Agaricomycetes > Agaricales > Omphalotaceae > Omphalotus > Omphalotus olearius. Next base: position 135,670 of record JH814835.1, read on the forward strand.
GGCCCATAAAGCCTAATGCCATTCTGTGGCCTTCTCCTTTTCAAGCTCCCTGATCGTTCAGCCGGTTTGTGTACATACCACTTGACGCTGGGCACGGCCAACCCGGTCTTTGACAGTATGCGTGTACCAGTCTTGCTCGATGGAAATGGTATGCAGATAGTCCAGAGAACTCAGACTCGCGTCTCCCACTCCCACCTACATATATTTGTTCCTAATAAGTATGTCTGGACAATTTGTTCCCCTGAAATTTGTTTTCGCTTTTGGAAATTACCCCAGGCCCCGGGAGTTACCCCAGATAGGGCTTATAGGGGCTTATTCGTATCTCGCGGCCGCGTTTATTCTGACAGTGATAGATACATACTCGTGATCACTTGCAAGAGCTGGCAAGCCGCTGAAATTGCATAAACATGGAGCACTGCTGACCTCGAAAGCTTTAAATATGTACTGTATGGAGTAACAGATGCAAATCAACCATTGATGCAGATGAACATTGAACAGATGGAAAAGTGACTGTTGCAAATCATGAAATCATTCTTCTTCCGATCGGACTCGATTCCAAAAGATATAGAAATCCACGAGTTCAGGGACTCATTTGAACCAATCTAGACTTCAAGTGGTCAGGGCCATGCTTTACGGCGAGACTTATAACAAGCAACAACTTGATTACATATGTATAGGATTGCACTTGTGGGAGCGGTCGGCTCTACACGATACTACATACTTTTCATCGGCGATTTGAATAATAAGCAGAAAAAAATCCTTGTACCTCTGGCGGATGGGATCACCATCATGATGACGAGTAGATGGTATTCTGAGATCATAGGTGCACGGGAGCAGATGGGAATAAATATTAAGACCCCATTCTTTCTCTCTCCCCACCACGCATTTCTTCACGCTTGAAAAATGGTTTACGAAGGCGTCACTTTCCGCGGCACGAGCAGCGGCAAAATAGTCAAGTCTACTTTCACCCGGGAGAGTCTAGCCCCTGAAGAGGTTGCCATCGAAGTAACGCACAGTGGGCTATGTGGGACAGATCTCCATTTTCTACGTGCAGGCGTAGTCCTTGGCCATGAAGGTGAAGCTCGTTGATCCCTGCCAAATTTATCGTTTCTAAGAACGTTTCAAGGTATCGGAGTGGTGAAAGAAATTGGAACAAAGGTCAAATCCCTCAAAATTGGTGATAGGGTCGGCTGGTGCTATACCTTTTGGAACTGTGGATCGTGCCGCGCCTGCCTCACTGCACATGAGTGCTATTGTCCAAACGCTGAAAAGTTCGGGACGCACCATGCTGATCAAGGAGGATTCGGTAGCCTTGCTATTAAGTCAGAGGATTGGTTGTTTAAACTCCCAGATGGGCTCAAATCCGAGCATGCTGGACCTTTAATGTGTATGATCCTCTATCTTGGCGATATCCTAACTTGTGCTGACTTTGCTGTACAGGTGGAGGTGCGACTGTCTTCTCACCCCTGATAGAGTACCTGAAACCGACCGATCGAGTGGGTGTCGTGGGCATCGGAGGACTAGGCCACCTCGCAATCCAATTCGCCAGAAAGATGGGGTGCGACGTGGTTGCGTTTTCTGGAACAGAGTCGAAGCGCGAAGATGCCCTCAACCTAGGTGCTCGCGAGTTCTACGCGGTGAAGGGCATCGAGGACTACAGCACTTTGAATCTCCAAAAGCCTCTTGATGCCCTAATCATAGCGACATCAGAGAATGTAGACCTTTCCAAGTGGTATCAAATCCTGAACCCGGTAGCAACAGTCGTGTTCTTGACAATATCGACAGACAACTTAGTCGCTCCGATTATCCCCACGGTCGCGAGAGGCATCAAGATTATCGGGTGAGGCCATTACTTCCATCTCTGGACACGCCGCTAACATTCGACCAGAACGGTGCCTGCATCCAAGCTTATAACGTGAGTGAAAGGATAGTAGTGACAATTAGCTGAAATAACCTTTGTTTTTGTCAGTGCACAGACACTCGAGTTTGCTGAGCGAAACAGTGTTGTTCCGATCATTGAGAAGTTTGCTATGAGCGAAGAAGGAATCATGAGCGCGATAGACAGGCTCGCGAAAGGGAATATACGTTACCGAGGAGTGATAGCTTGGGAGTTGAATCAATGAATGCGGACATGGCGCCCAGCGGCACCGAAAGTATTTTCTTTGATGTATCGATTATGTACATACCACAATTGTTGAAAATAGTGTGAATATCTCGTTCAATGCTGGATAGAAGCCAAAAGTATTCAAGTACTGTATAACGTTCTGGTCTGGTTCTGGTCTTACGCGTTCAACAGAAGAACTTCAAGGTGGGCGCTTGCCTGCGCTTGCAATAGACGCTCGCGTGCTCAATGCTACTTCGAACGAGAAGGTCGTTCTGGACTTCCTTCCAACAGATTCATTGTCGCCGCCATTTAACATCTACACCTCTAGGGAATGAGTCTTCCTACGATGGTAAGTCATATCATTTTTAAAAAAAGGCTCCGAACTCAATATTCTGTTTTTTAGTATGTGTAATTGGCGGTGGACATGCAGGATGCGAAGCAGCTGCAGCTGCGGCCAGAACGGGTGCTAAAACGCTACTGCTGACGCAAAGGCTCGATACGATTGGAGAACTATCATGTAACCCATCGATTGGAGGGGTTGGTAAAGGGACCCTAGTCCGTGAAGTGGATGCTTTAGACGGCCTCATGGGCCGCGTTTCTGGTATGTAGCCAATGTTTATACGTGCCGTCGTTGATCTAAGACATTCACAGACAAGGCTGGTATCCAGTTCCATGTGCTGAATCGTTCAAAGGGGGCCGCGGTATGGGTTAGTGCGGGAGCTAGTATCTTACCCGCCCAAGAGACTTACGCACACTCTCTAGGGTCCAAGAGCACAGATTGACCGAAAATTATATAAAAGACATATGCAAGAAGCACTTTCTGAGTGCCATAACCTTGAGATTAGGCCTGCCAGTGTTTTCGATTTAGTGTTTGCTGAGGCTGGAGAGAATAGATGGGCTAAAGTGACTGGCGTTCGGCTAGGTGGGTCTCCTCATGCTACACGATCCTGACTGTAACAAACGTCTTGTAGACTCCGGGGAGGTGTACAACTGCACTCAAGTGGTCATTTGCACAGGGACGTTTCTTTCGGGAGAAATCCACATTGGTGAGTAATGCACCTGGCCTTCACGATGCCTTTCTCAACCAGTCCTACAGGTCTGAAACGTTTCCCTGCTGGTAGGATCAACGAAGCGCCTTCCGTCGGTCTATCAGGCTCACTCAATGCCGCCGGATTCAAGCTGCGCAGGCTACAAACTGGCACACCCGCGCGCTTGGACGGGAAGACGATCAACTTCACTAACCTTGCCCGCCAAGATGGAGACGCTGATCCATCGCCCTTCAGTTATTTGAACAGCACAGTAGACAACGTCGATAATCAAATCTCCTGTTTTCAGACTGCAACTACTCCTGCGACGCATCAAATCGTGAAGGACAACATTCATCAATGTGTTCATATTCAGGAGACCAAAAAAGGTGCGTGCACAAATCTTTTTTGGACTTTTCGACTTGGGCTTATGTTTCAGGACCAGGACCAAGATATTGTCCCTCATTAGAAGCCAAAATTTTACGCTTTGGTCACCGTGACCACCACAACGTTTGGCTGGAGCCTGAAGGGTACGATTCTGGTAACTTTGTCTCCACAGTTCTATTCAATGCAGGCAGCAATTAATGATCCACTGTAGACATCATATACCCGAATGGCATCTCATGTAGTCTTCCTGAAGAAATCCAGGAGCCGATGATGCGCACCATACCTGGGTTGGAGAGCGTTAAAATGGTACGACCTGCTTATGGCGTTGAATACGACCATGTCGACGCGAGGGAGCTGGGACGTATGTGCGCTCCACTGTTTACACGTATCAAAAGGTGTTCATCACTTCGCTTTTGTTTATCTAGCCACGCTAGAGACCAAACGGATACAGGTCAGCGGTTTCTGCATAGTGGCATAATGGAGCTTCTCAAATGTTTCGTTTCTTCTTCTGTAGGGACTCTTCTTAGCTGGTCAAATTAATGGTACCAGTCATTTTTCATGCTGCCTGTTACATATTACTCAAACGTAGCGTGAATCGGTTAGGTACCACTGGATACGAAGAAGCTGCTGCACAAGGCATCGTAGCGGGAATAAACGCAGGACTTGCTGCATTGCACCGTGCACCCTTTGTACTCACAAGGGCGGATGGCTACACCGGGGTCATGATTGACGACTTGATTATCAAGGGCACCGAAGAGCCTTGTACGTGCTTGCTTGCCTCCTTACTTTACAAGAAAAAAGGAATTCATACACTGTGTCGTATAGATCGAATGTTCACGTCTCGGTCGGAATATCGCATGACACTGCGGAGCGATAATGCTGACCTGCGTCTAACGGAGAAAGGTGCGTTTAATGGATGCTTCTGTGTACAGGATGTGTTTTAATTGAACGACAATGACAGGTAGACGTACTGGTATCGTTTCTGACCAAAGATGGGCATCGTTTCAAAGAACCCGAGATCATTTAAACAATGCGACTGAGCTATTGAAGGGATTGCAGCTTTCACCACAGGTCGGTTATTGTTTTGTTTAACGTGGCGGCCTTCATGATTTTGATGTTGAACTAGAGATGGGCGGATCATGGATACCACGTCCCCCTCGATGGCATCCGGAGGAGGTAAGAGCCCCCATCCCCGTTTGTTGTTCGTATGGACTCAAGGAGACCACTGTTTACATCGGACTAGTGCTTTCGACATGCTCCGGTATCACACTATAACCTCATTTGCCCTGCAACCCTTAATCCCAGAGCTCGCCCAGTACGATCCTAGGATTCTAGCTCGTATCGACATTGACGGTATTTAAAGTCCATCTTCGCCTTCGCCACCAAGTACTAACGGCTACCCCTAGGTCGTTACAGCGCGCAACTTTTCCGCCAAGAAGCCGACCTGCGATACTTCCAAGAAGACGAAAACCTTCTCCTAGACCCCCAAATGGATTATCATACCGTCGAAGGACTGAGCTCGGAAGTGCGCGAGAGGCTGTTCAGGGTCCGGCCTACGACTATCGTGAGCGATTTCCCTTGTGGCGAGTTTATTTTACTAAGTGGCGGGTTTCCTTTCCGTCTTGCAGGGTGCAGCAAAACGAATGGAAGGGATGACCCCGACGTCGGTTGTGTCTCTATTACGCCATGCCAAGCGGACGTTCAGACAATACCAGGAGTCGCTTGCCCAGGAACCTCAGGCTCAGACTTCTTGAGTTGGGCTAATGTCATTTTTGATTACTTCACCTTACTCGACCAGGAATTACGCCATCCACGGTCTAACTTCAGCGCTTCAGCCACGGAGTTAAAACGTTAAAGCCTCAGCTTTCTTCCGGAATTAGCAAGACTATCTTCGACGGGTAAAAGAGCACTACGAGAATTTAGCTCGCTCATCTAATCCTTCGCTCGAACTCCAAATTCTTTCAGTGAACTGGTCTATATAGTCTATCTTACCTCCCTCATCTCATCAAGTCAAGATAGATTTTCTCATCGCTCATAGTACGCACACTGAAATTCTACTTGGTCTTGTCGTTCCACCTACAATCAAACATGAATTCATATAAAACAGAGCGAAAACAAGAAAATCAACCCACAAATCCATAAACATCTTCCAAAGCACCGAAAACATAAGTCCTTGCAACCCATTAGCCAAAATTCTCGTCTTGAGACCCCTGCCAAACAGTCCCTTCAATCCATCCTGAGCAATGACAGCCTTGGCAGCGTTTAAGTAACCAATCCTGGTCTCGTTCACCTGGCGGTAGGTCTTGAGTACACGGAGAGAGTTCGAGACAGTGTCAGAGACGACGGATGCGACAAATCCTATGAAGGCTTGCCGCAGAAGTTTCTGAGCGAGATGGTCGGGCGTGGGGATATGATCTTGGAGGTAGTTGTAGGTACCGAACCACTGGATAGGAAAGAGAAGGTAGTCAGTGGTGTGAAGTTATAAATATACATGAGAATCTCATACCGGATAGTGTCCGACAAACGTGGCAGCTGCAGTAGCTAATGCACCATACCATAAGGTCCCAATACCATACAGTTTAATCTGCATAGATGAGACGCAAGTACCATCGAAATCAATCAGTCGAAGACGTTAATATGTCCAGACTTCCGTCCTCACCCTAGTTCTCAGGATAGGCAACCCTTGCCGTCCCTGTGTCTGCATCGTAGTCTTGAGAGTATCAACCGGTGTCAACACCATCCTAAAACACGCCGCGGCTATTGACGCAAACACTGTCTTGGCTAGCGAAGGAAGCTGTTTCATGAAAGTATTGGACTCGAGGAGGGCGAGGATACCGACGTTGGCTGCTGTATCGCCAAATCGTGATACAGGACCTTGGAAAAGGGCTGGTAGGAGACCTTGGTAGTATCGCGTCCAGCCGCCGTCAGCATAGAGTATACTAATGGCTTGGGTTGTTGTTGTTCCGTAGCGGTATTGGTAGTTCATGACTGTGCGTAAGGGCTATAAATCTGGTTAATTATATAGAGTAGGGAGAAGAAAGGACGTACCATAAGGGTAAGGACTTGAAGTACCATCGCTAGATAATGTTATATCAACATCGACACAGATTGAATTTCGCATGACACATCACACCTGCAGCGCCTGCCAATCCTCCCCCAAGAGCAGACATCAGAGCATCCTTAAAGTCGAACTAGAAGCATGTCTTCAATCCGGTTGACTATTCCACCGAAAAGTCTATCATCACGCACCTCAGTATCGTTAGATTCGATGAGCCCCTTGATGAGCAAAACCAGCAAAACAGCAGCCAGAGCAAAGCAAACAACATAAAACACTATTGTGCTAGTACTCCGCTTCTTCGCCGGTAATGCCTCAGGCTGGCTCTCCTCATCAACTCTGACTTCACCGGCGTAGCTCTGATGAGGATCACTGTTGAGCAAAAGAGGCTGCGTTTCTGAGTCCGCAGTCGGTGACGAGACGAGAATCTTTGGTGGATCTGTGGCCATGACTGTTGAATGTGGTATGTAGTCGTGGTGAGAGTCAGGCCTGGCTAACCAGCATTACTCATTCGCGAAACTCTGAATGAGCAGCCTCTGATAAGATAGTGTGCCGGATCTTATCAGCAATCGCACCATATATGTACAATAACTCCCCGGACGCTATCATATATATCAGCATTCGGCCCGAATTCGGGATTAATCAATATGACGTAATGAAGGCGAGCTTTTCGCATGTGCAGATACTAGCTAAGTTAAAATCAATTCTTGAAAAAATACAATTCCAAAACATAGCAGTTACAGACTACTTCCATATGCCACGAACTTGAACCCAGATGTCATATGAAGGCGCTCGACGCAACTCACGGCAAGCGCCGCTAGCTTGCTGACCTCCCTACACGGCGCGAGAAATATTTAATATAATGCAAACCTGCTCCTATTCCACCTTCATAACAGAATTAATCCTTGCAGATTGGATTTGCTTTCGCAAGTCCTGCCATATGTGCATGCCAATAACCAGGGTGAGTGCCACATAAGCAGCCTAGATATCATACAGCATTATCAGACCCCAGACAAGGACAGAAAGGTATTTCTCACCCCCAGTCCAAATCCTGTCTTATGTCTCCTGCAGAGCGTATACGTGTACCCGGCCTCAAGAACATGTAATCCGGCGCCGATCTTAAGACCCCAGACTGACACGGTACCGAGGTACGGGTAAAGGAATTTTGCGGGGAGGAATAAGGGTGAAGTGCTATCTTTGGGGAAGTAGGCGAAGTAAGATAGTGCACCGAACAGTATTATTGTCGTGACCGAAAGCAGGGGAACGTGCAAAGTTGTAATCTGAGGTGTTTTAATCTGTGTACCGAGTCGTTTTGAGAGGCTGAAACTTTCAGAATGAGATTGAATAGATGTACCATGCCTAATCCTTCTTGGGAAATTGCTTTCATCTCAAGAAGTCGAGGCTTGACATCGTCATACCCAGCTAGAGGCGGGTTGAAAACAACGCGAACTTCCTTCTTTCCTCCACCTTTCATCGTACACGTCAGCGTCATGCTCTACATCAAGAATATTTCGCATGATTCAGCATAAAGTACGCCAGTAAAACCATAGAGAATGAGGCTCGCCTTGGTATCAATAGCAGACATCTCTGCGCTCTCAATAGCCCCATCGACTTTCCCATACCATTTAGCATACGCAACGAGGGTATCCGGATGACTAGACATGTACATCCGTAAGAAGCCTGATTTCTCTGCTACTGGGTCACCCATCGATGAAGAGATTGTTGCGAGCAAAGGGGCAGAGTAATAGGAATAGGAAAGGAAAGGCAGAGCGTGGAGAAAACATTGTCCACGGACGTGTTCAAATACGCCCTCGGTGTTGACTCGGGGTTCCCCGTTTCATCGGTGTCCGAGAGTGGGTCACTCAAAATTTCAAATACTAGGCTACTGACTGTTCGGAATAGTTCGACTGAATGCATAGAATCCCAAGATACTTACGTCGAGCTGCAATGCGTCTCTCCGCAAACCTCTGCCGGGAAGCTGGCGATCCGGCATCCTCAATGCCTGCCGGATGCTGCCAGTGTATTTTCCCGCCTCTCGCGGCTTCTCGGGAAACCACATGCGTAAGACATGGATGGATGAATCAAACAGGAACGCCGCGAGCACCGAAAACACGCGGCTATTGTGAAGTTAAAAATATAAGCTATATGCTGTTGGCCTTGAACGACCTCCTTATATACTGTACATGTACATGAAATATAACTAGAGTATCCTACAACGTTCGAGTAGAGAGAGAGCAAAAGAGAGGCGAAGCAGCGGAAAGTTCGGGAATGCACGGGAATAGGCGAGATAGCGGGGTTGCCGGATATGGACATCGTTTACTTCAACAGCGGCTTGGCAGGGCTTGGTACGGATACATAAAACAATTGAGAAACCCAGTATTAACATATGTTAGCAATGTATTCCTAACATGTTAGTAACTATTCGTAACATATATGTTATTAACAGTTAGTAACAAGCGTTAGAAACTGTGTACCCGACCGAAATGCTAGTAACAAATGTGAGAAACTCACCCAGAGTTTCTCACCGTACCCTAATCCTGATTCACCATCCCAATTCGAACTTCTTGCAAAGATTCAAGTCAAGTGTCGAAGGAATCATTGTATGATTTCTTTATCATATAAGTTAATTATCAAGATGAAGAGGGCACTGAGACGTGCACTTTCCAGCGCTTACCAGTAGCGCGTGCCATATCGTGACTGCAAAGAACGTAAAACGCGTCGCGCTCGTGAGACATTCTGCCTGCATCGTACGATGTCAAAAATTTTATTCATCATACTTTACCTCCATGTACAACCGCATTGACTTGCCAGAATCTGGCGAGAAGCCCTTCACAGACTATTCGCGGTGGAGGCTACTTGTGAATGACGGCGGGCGGCACACCTGGCATTACCTCAAGTCGGAGGAGGAGTTTCAAGAATGGCCGCAAAATACTACAGACAAATTTTGGTTAGGTTTGCCAACGGTGAGTATCAGCCATTTTTCTTGTCTTTACGGGTACGCAGTTTCTTACGGTTGGTTGGGAAGGACTTGCCGCAATTGAATCCAGCAAAAGACGCGTTTGAAGCTGCGAAGAACGGGTATACGTTCTATAAAAATCTTCAAGCTCATGATGGCCATTGGCCAGGCGAATACGGCGGTCCTATGTTCTTGCTTCCTGGTCTCGTTATTGGGTCGTATATATCTGGGATGGGCTTCAAGGATGAGGAAAGGAGAGAAATGATTCGGTACCTCATGAACCGGGCACATCCCGAAGATGGAGGTTGGGGCATGTGAGTGAACTATCTTGTTTGGCTCAATACCAGAGAAATGTCCGAGTCGTTATATTTGAACTATGGAAGGCAACAAAACTGATCTTCTCTATCTCTTTCTCAGTCACGTTGAAGGACACTCAACCGTCTTTGGTACTGCGCTCAATTATGCTTCTCTCCGTCTTCTTGGTCTTTCTGCCGACCACCCTGTTTGCGTTAAAGCACGAGGGACTCTCCACAAACTAGGAGGAGCGTGTGCCATCCCTGCATGGGGGAAATTTTGGCTTTCTCTGCTAAACGTGTACGATTGGTCAGGCAATAATCCTGTCCCTCCCGAGCTCTGGCTCCTCCCAGCAGCCCTCCCTTTTCACCCCAGCAGGTGGTGGATTCACACTCGAAACGTCTACATTCCCATGTCCTACCTTTATGGAGTACACTTTCAGGCTCCAGAAGACGATCTCGTATTGGCGTTAAGAGAGGAGCTCTACCCACAGAATTTCTACTCTATCGATTGGCCGGCGCAGAGGAATAATGTATCTGAAGCGGATTTGTACTCCCCGCACAGTGCACTGTTCGACGCGATTAGCGTTGTATTGTCTTTGTATGAGAACTGCTCGTTACCGCCACTGCGCAAGGCAGCTTTGGCCAAGGCATATGATCTCATTGTCATGGAGGATGAAAACACCTCTTACCAGACCCTCGGACCTGTATCGAAGATGTTCAACCTTGTAGCTCGTGTATATTGCGAAGGGCGCGAATCCGACGCATTCAAGTTTCACGCGCAGAAGCGAGCGGACTTCATGTGGATCGGAGCCGAGGGGATGATGATGTGCGGGACGAACGGGAGTCAGGTGTGGGATCTCGCATTTGTTTCGCAGGCGGTAGTGGAGACTGGTTTAGCGAAGCTGGATGAGAATAAGGAGAGTTTGAAAAAGGCTTTAGAGTGGCTTGAGCAGGCGCAGATGTTGGAAAATCCCAAGCATTTTAGCAAGGCATTCAGGCATAGGACACAAGGTGCTTGGGGATTTAGTACTAAGGAACAGGGGTACACAGTCAGTGATTGTACGGGCGAAGGACTCAAGTCTGTCATCTTCCTACAAAGCCTAGAGTACGTCCGTGGAGCTCATTTCTCTTTACTGACTACCACTAATGTTGGTCATAGCCATACACCGAAACTCGTGTCAGAAGACCGGATGTGCTGGGCGGTCGATACAATGCTTTCCCTTCAAAACTCGAACGGCGGCTTTGCAAGTTACGAGCTTGTGCGCGCGCCCCTGTGGATCGAATTATTCAACCCTGCGGAAGTGTTTGGTTCGTTTCGAGTGTTCGCAAGTGCATATGTCTCTCATATGCTGATTTCATGTCATTAGGTGATATCATGACTGAATATTGCTATCCGGAATGTACAACCTCTGTTATCACCTCTCTTTCTATCTTTCGCAAGCACATTCCCCACTATCGCTCAAGTGACATCGAGTACGTCTTCATTTCGGTCGTTTTTTCCACAGAGTAGTTAACTTTCTGATTGAAATCAGGACTACCATTCAGAAAGCGATAACATACCTGCACGCTGCTCAAAAACCCGAAGGAGGGTGGCTCGGCTCCTGGGGAATCTGTTTTACATACGCTACTATGTT
>JH814835.1:147179-178302 GCA_000296255.1 Omphalotus olearius VT 653.13
AACGAGCGTGCGAGTTTCTTATCAAGAAACAGAGAGTGGATGGAGGATGGGGGGAAAGTTATAAGGCAAGCAATTTTTGTCATTTTCTTCCTCATTAAAACGGACTGATTTGGTCCGGGATCTTAGTCGTGTGAAAAGGCAGCATGGATTGAGCATGAGGAGTCGCAAGTTGTGCAGACATGCTGGGCGACATTAGCACTAATGTATGCTGGGTATCCGCACGCTGAACCCTTGGAGAAGGCCGTTCGGTTGGTCATGGGCAGGCAATCGGCTGTGAATCCTTTTTTCCCCTTCTTGAGACTGCCCCACGTTGACGCCATTCCGCAGGACGGTTCATGGCCACAAGAAGCTATTGAAGGAATTTTCAATAAGAATTGTGCCATCGCCTACCCGAACTTCAAGTTCTCGTTCCCAATTTGGATGTTGGGTAAGGCGCATTGGTATTTGAAGAAGTTGAAAGGAATTGAGGGTCATGCTGACGGAAACGGGATTTCATTGGCTAATGGAGCATGATTGAACAGATGATTCACAGAATGTGAGTACAGCATAGTTCTGATTGAGCACAAATGGTATCCTTAGGGAGATGCAACTTTTAGTCGCCCCTGTACAAAGTAATATCTTGCACTGATAGATATTCTATGCCCATAGGGTACTGGGTGCATGACGTCGCAGGCGCGCTTGAACTAAAACGCAGGATAATTAGAGACAAGCAAACAAATGTCCAAACTGGTCAGTTCTGACCTTTCGAAGAGAAGGCCAAGTAACAACATTAACGAGGGAGGCCAGGAATTTCCGGAGCCACACAGGCTGTATCTTGCGCCAAGACTCCAAGTATGGAAGTATAGGGAAAATCCTGCCTGACATAGGACTACCGTCGCTGTAGCGATCACTGTTGAAAGGGTGCAGAGGTCGACGCTTACAGTACAGTCATAAGAGCTTCGTGGAATTCTAAGAATTCTTTGCTATTATTGAAGGAATTGAAAGAATGCCCAAGCCCGCCTTGAGAGATGAGTTCTAATGCGGTGCGTGTGAGGTGATCGAGGATGTCAATGACGCGCCCATTGGGATACCCCTCGAGTCGTTTCGCAAGCTGGTCTCCGGACTGTAGCGGTTCTAAATGAGCGAAATCTCGGATCAGGAAAAGTGTTCGTACCTAGTAAGCGACGTTATAGAATACTGGAGTCAATTTAGAAACAAAAGCTGCAGGAAAGACTGGATTGAGCATCTTGCGCTGTTTCTTATGAGCCATGCCTGTGAGGCATACTCAATCAACAAGATCTAGATAAATTGTGGCAGGCGTACCAGCAACCGAGGCTAGAGAGTTGCCGTGATGGAAATACCGAACAAACTACACATTATGCTCAGTCAGCATCATTCAAGACAGTAATAAGAAATGTTGGATATACCCTGAAAATTCGACCGATTCCGGAAAGTTCTGCTGGTCGCGAATTAAGATGGAATTAAGAGCCAGCGGGTCCGTGACGTACAGGGCATCTTTCTGTAGCACAGGTAGTTTCAAGTTGCAGTAGTTGAAAAGCAGAATAAGCGCCAGAAGCTTTTGTATCCAACACAACACCCACCCCGAATAGTCCACCACGAAGCCTAGTTACATGACCATACTTCTCAGTCATGGAGTAATGATAGTCAAATAAGGACGTTTCTGAATGTAGTGTCGGCAAGTAGCCTACAGAAAATATCGTATAATCAGGGAACGCTCGGGTCATCACTGGACACATACCTAGCTGAGACTCGAGCTCCGGGCCAGGAATATGGCAGTACGGGGACTTCTTCAGCAATCTGCGTGCCACAACGAAAACGAGAAAAACACCGACGAGGATCATCCAAGTCTGTGTTGAGACATAATCCTGAGTCTTCGCGAAACTTGGAATAAAATCAAGTCGGGCTCGAGAGCAGTCAAGAGTGTACCGATAAATTTCTGACAATGTTTCTGGGACCTCGATGGACTCGAGCCGAGCTTGAGATTCGTCAAGAATTTGCTGCGCGAGGTCTGACCAACTTGAAGTCATTGGTGCTGATTTGCAACGCAAGTTTCGCAAGTTCGACTTGATATAGACTCCATCAAGTTTACCCAGGACATCCTCAACACCACGGCCGCTCCTTAGATATTTGTTCGCTTCAATATGTAGTTTTTGAATTCTGCAGCGGCATAGGCTGGCGGCAACAAAGGGTAAGAGCGAAACATGATCAACGTGACCGTGACAGAACTTTTCAAGCTTTGGCGCGTACTTTCTACATCGACTCCGAGTATTTTCGGTCCTCTACCAAGCTTCTGTCTCTGCCGTTTCTGAGCTTTTTTTTTCTATTTTGACGGCCGCTTTTTCTGAAGATGTCAGATATATACTTGGACTATAAAAGTTGATGCATAGTTCTGCAAGGATCAACTCTTGAGGGCCATTCATCATGATGAACGTCTTTGTGATCCTAGGAGGTCTTACTCTTGTCTACATCGCGTTGCGCAATATTTTCACTCCTCCAAGTAATCTCAGGCACCTTCCTCGTCTTCCTATTCTTCCAGTTCTCTGGAGCTATGCCAAAGGAGCAGTCGAAGATGTGCGAATCAAGAGACTGATTGTTCCTTTCGCATCTCAACAAAAAGTAGGCGTCGTGCTAGTATATGCCTTCGGTCGATGGATTGTGCACGTTCTTGATCATAAGGTTGAGCAGGCTTTTCAAACTGTACAGTTTAATTCTCATCGATAAATTACAGATTGCTCGTGACCTCTCAGCAGACATTGCGACCTGGCCCAAGGAAGAACCATCAGGTATGCAAATGATTTCTCACAAATACACATCTATTCAAAATGTTTCTCTACAGATGACATGATGCTATGGCGATTCGTAGGGCGGACAAACGTGATATTATCCAACGGGAGCAACTGGCAACGTCACTCAAAGGTGGTCAAGTCTGCACTTGGTCGTACTATACCTATCGGGGATCTCATCAACCTTGCCCATAAATTGTTTGACCGCATGGGTAAAGGTGGTTGTCTTCCATGGCATGACTTGACAATGGTTTGTGGTTACTGTCTCGGCCCTCTTTGTTCATCGGTATTAAATCAAAATGAAGCGTTTCACCCTTGATGCAGTTGGTGCGAAACTTTCTTTCCACGTCTGAATCTGATCCTCATATGATATATATGCAGGGACTACAACATTTGGCCACGATTTTCAGGCTATCACGGATGAAGACAGCCCCTTCGTCAAGGAGTACAACACTGTGATGGATAGTAACGCTTCCATTCCGTGAGGTTCTTATAAAGCCCTTCTGAATAATGGCTGATCATATTATCAGTTACATCGTATTCCCAAAACTGGAGCGCTGGATCCCCCGCACTGCTGTGGTTGAAAAGATCGACCACCTCATTGCTATGTTCGACCACCTTTTAGAGCAGAAGAAGAACAACAAAGGCAACGACATGTTGACATTCATGTTAGAAGATGTAAGCTTCTTTGTTCTACTACTACTTTCGCCGTTTCTTGATAGCCTATGCTCGATAGCCTGAAATGTCCGACATTGAATTTCGAGACAATATGGTGGTATTCTTCATCGCGGGACATGTAAATATGACGCTGGACACTGCCTACTCCTTCCATGTCTAATGGCTCACTTTCCTAGGATAAACGGCCGGGGCAATGTCAAGTCTGGTATACTATCTCGCCAAACATCCAGAAATGCAGCAGCGCGCTCGTGAAGAAGTTTTAGCTGCGATGGGCCAGAAGGAGCCAGACATGGATAACATGCGTAACTTGCCTTTCGCACAGGCCTGCATCAGGGAGGCGCTGCGTGTCAATACGCCTATTGTCAGTTCCACCCACAACTTCAGCTGAAGCACTTGTCCATTAATGCATCTTCACCAGACGTACATGGTTCCGCGCTCATCTAGGACCGACTCCAACCTCGTTTCCTCTGCCGGAAAAAGCTACTTTATTCCTGCCAACACGTCTGTTATTCTCAACATTACCTCAATCCACTATAACGAGAGCTATTGGCCTTCCCCTTACGAGTTCAACCCTATGCGATTCATGGGGAATGATTCCAAGGAGGAAGCGCGTTTAGATGCTAGCTTGTGGCTGTGTGTTGTCTTATCGCCCCATCTCGAGCATAACTAACACGCCTTCTAGCCCATTTGCCCTCGGACCCCGTCAATGCCCCGCGCGTAACTTTGCTCTGTATGAGCTCCGCACTCTGGTATCGATGCTGTTGCAAAGGTATCAATGGACGCTCCCGGGTGACACCATACACAAAGATTTTATAAAGAATGGATTCTCACCATTTGCGCTGAGCTTGCCGATGAAGATGGATGTAGTCTTTAGGCGGATCAGTAAGGAGTGATTTTCTGTTGCTTAAGAGATTCGTGTAGTCTAGTCAACAAGCTGGATGTATCAAGAAATTAGAAACTCATGATTCTTCGTTTACAACTTTTGCGTTCCTTGCGGGTGTCTCTCGGCCTCAATTCGCAATGTCAGCAATCCAATTACAATTAAATTATACTGAGTGCTATGCTAGTGGTAGAAAAAGTATTCTCCAGTCAAACACCTATTTCAATACAGCCGCTTGCAAAAAATAACGACACTAAGTAGTGAAAAAAGATAAAGAACAGTGTCTAAGCCTGTCTAAGCTCGTGATAAAAGACTTCGTGCGGACTCTGCATATTGACTGGGTCGGCGGAGATGCCGAGGCTCGATCCTGCCTCACAGAGCCCGCGATCAGCCTCAGGGCCTGCAATCCTGTATGTGACGAAGTAACAAATGCATTTATTCATGCTAGACAAGGTTCAGGGATATGCATTGGGAAAGTGGTTTGACCTAATAGTAATCGTTTGTAGTGCACATAAATCCATCCAAAATAATGATTACGGAAGATATACCTCTAGTACACACGTCATCTATCGCGATCCGAATCTATGCTTTTTCACTAGGGGAAAATCTACTCTGTGCTCGAAGACGAGACCCAAAATGCCAAAGAATGAATGGGCTATAGATCATGCATGTTAGGGCTCCTGCGGTGGTGGTGAGGTTTTCATAGACTCACATAGGGCAACCGAGAACGATGGCAATCGCCGCGAGCATTGAGGATCCTGGACCATAGCCCATCGCTTTATACATAGCTGGCGCAAACAGAGGGAACCCGAAACCTGCAATGGACCGAAAAAATGTGGCCGCTGCAAGAGCTAATGAAACAGGATCTGTGAGCTCGCAAGATTCTTTCTCATCAGGGGATTCTTACCTGAAGCCGCATTGAGTGTAAACGCATCTATGATATATGTTGTCATCGGCTGGAAGTTCAGGTCTGTACCTGCGGCAATGAAGAAAGGACCCTGGAAACAATCAGCATTGGGGTTGGGTCACCAAGGCATAGCATATGAACATACAATATCTGGTGCGATCCAAGGATATTTTGGAGCAGCCGTCCACCCCAAAATGAACATACCGATAGGTAAGCAGATTGTACCTAGAACCATGTTCGCTGGCAAATGGAAACATCATGCATCAGCGACGAACATGCAGAACGATTTGAAGGACATACGTAAACGGAACTCGGGCTGACCAACACCATCTGCCCGCGCTTTGAGATGACGATATACCGGATCGATTGTCATTGCACTGAAATAGGCAGCACATACAGCACCAAGACCGTGAGCGAGATAGTGTAGTCCAGATATTCCCAAGGATTCGCCTCGAAGATTTATGAAGACATCCGGAACGATAGTGATGACAAGATAGACTACTCCATACCTGGTTGAAATGAGAATGAGGATGAGAACAGAATGCAGGCAAGACACCTTACACGAACGCCATGTATGCGGCAATGGCTTGTATGATAGGCTCTTTAGCAAAGAGCGCGAATGGGAGGACTATCGCCTTTCTGAAGAACTTCGCGTATCTAATGAAACAAAGATGAAGATATATCTCAGTGACAAGAGCATTATACATTACGATTGTTCTGGGTTTTCGAATTTACTCCGTACAGTCTGCATGTCACCCTTCGGGATGCCCCGTTCACTTCGTATCTTGGCCGCTCGACGTGCTAACAGTGTAGGGCCGTACGCTGAGATGGCATAATTGGTCAGATGTGTCTTTTACGATTTGATAAGTCACAGACATTCTTCGACGAAATAGAAAAAGAGCACGACGACTGCAAAGTCCACTGCACTGGTTGACCAAAACTGAGGGAAACTGAGTTTTAGTCATTTATCGATACAGTGAATGCTCACCACCCAACGCCATGAGGCTCTCTCCGCAATCCAAGCTCCAGCCACTGGCAGTCCCCAGAACAGCGCCAACGGTATATAAACCATTGGCTGTGCCGCGTTCTTCGGCATCCCAGATATCACCAAGAATGCCTCCGCTAATAGAGAATGGAGCGCTGCCGCCAAGACCCGACAAGAAACGGAATGCGATGAGCTGGCCCGCATTTTGTGCGAATCCGCAGGCGAGATTAAACGCTAAATCCAAACGACCTGAGCATTGTACTGGCAATGACACGTAACGCAAAGATGCTACCTAAATATATTATGTTGGCACCTGTACCTGCTCTTGAACGCCCAAAAATTTCACTGAGAGGCCCAAGAAAAAGCGGTCCAAAAGCTGGACATAATGATGAGATGAGAAAGGATTTGGGAAAGAAAGGATGACAAGAGTTCTACTCGCCATAAGCTAATACAAAAATTGAGGTGGTCATAGCTATTCCGCGATGACATTTCCGGCGGGTGCTATCATCGACGACGACAGCGGTGCAAGAAAAGTCATTGCCGATGCTAGGCAGGTTGCCACCATCTTTTTCGACCTAGGCCAGCTGACTCGAGGAAGCGCGTGAGACAAAGATCGACATGAAGAAGAAGCGGCTCGACTGACGAACTTCTTGGGATTTTCGGGGTCATCTGGTCCGTCCCAATCGACAATGATGAGTTCCGAGCGGACCGCATTTTCAGCAGCAACAGCCTCTACAGAAACCCGAGTGGAAGAAACTTTGTTCTTCTCCTTGTCCAAAGTTTCGCTGCCTTGACCGTTTGCCAGAGAGCTTGATCTGTTCAGCTCCGTTAAGGGACGTCCAGAGTGGGATCGAGAGCCTGTATTCGACATTGAGGTCAAAAGACAAATCGGCTAAAGAAAAATTAATACTTCTTTGCGGCAGCTTTTGAAGTGCATCATATATTAGCAGCAGCTAGCAGCCCGCATTGGACAAGCCGCTACATTTGATAGATGTTGAAGGCGGTGACACAGGGAGAGTCAACGGAGTGGTCAGCGGCACTCAGCGGCATAATGTCATCACATGATCTGCCGCCCTGCGAAGTTCGCGTTTCCTGCCTACGCGAATTACTAGGCCTTACTCTGATATACCACCAAGTCTGATTTCTTTCATCTTTACTTCGGTCTTCGTCTTTCAAACTGATGATTATTGCTTATATACCCCTCAAATATGTTCTCTTTGTCTCATATATTCCGTCCGAGGACTTATGGCGTTGATTCAAGTCTACGCATTGCCAGTGCTCGGTCTCGCGTTGGTATACTATCTGTTAGCAAAACAGATCATACCTTTGTTTAGACGCCGCTGGGCTCTTCGAAATATTGCAGGCCCCCCGAGCGTCTCTTGGTGGAATGGTACGTCCCCGGTTCATTATCAAAAGTCAGACTACTTAGCAATTATATTCAAGGTAATTGGCATCAACTTTTCAACAACGATGCTTGGGCTTTCAAGAAACACATTTCCGAAACTTATGGTAGTATGCTCAAAATCAACGCACTTTTTTGGGTAATGAATACCTGCTGTTGCCCGTCGCACGCGCTGACCACTTTTATGGCAGGATCAACAACTCTATGTAACGGACCCTCTCGCAACCACACATATATTTCAAATAGAACGTGCGCTGTATGACACCAATGCATATCATCTTCTTCGCAGCCGTCTTTCTTTCGGATGGGGTTTGGTAGGAACAGTCGGTACGTATACCAGTATCTTCTGTCAATTTCTTCTTGATGACATTGTCAAAGGTGATGCCCATGCAAAACAGCGTAGACTCTTGGCACCATTTTTTGCCACGAAATATCTACGCAGCCTTCTCCCTATCTTCTATCCATTTGCATATGAGGTGAGTCGGGTTCCGTATCTTGCACTTACGGAACTTTACCTGAACATTGTTCACGTAGCTCAGCGCCAAGATCACCAAGATGAGCAAGGAAAATGGCGGTGTGATGAACGTTCATCATTTGATGTCTGTTGCGGCTTTGGAATATGTTGGTACTGGTCTCGGCTATAGATTTGACGGCCTGAACGAGAACAAACCGAATGAGTACAATCTTGCGGCCAAAGCGCTCAAGTGAGTTTTCTTAATTCGCTCTCTTTCAGCCGATGTTAATACACACTTCAGCCCTTTGATCTTCAAACTCTCGACATACCGTGTTTTCGTTCCCTGGGCAGTACGGCTTGGTCCCGCATGGTTCCGAAAGGCACTCATCGACTGGGTTCCCTGGCCTGATCTTCACCGCCTGAAACGCGTCATTTACAAGATAGATTCAATTGCACAAGACATTCTTAAAACTCGGCGTACTGACTACGAAGACGGAGGCGCCAATGGCAAAGATATCCTTAGTGCAATGCGTAGGTTCCATGACGAGTTCTGCAACGCATATACTAATGCTATTTTGTTTGCAGTGCGGTTCAACGATGAGGCAGAAGAGGACGAGAAGATCGAAGATATAGAAATCATCAGCCATATCACGTACGTTCTCAACTTGATATAAGACGGTAGCAAAATCTGACCATCATCTTCCAGGACTACTCGTAAGCCAGATATAATTTCATGTTACTGTGATGCTGAGTTGCTCTACAGTCTTTGCTGGCCATGAAACGACAGCAGGCGTACTTTCCAGGATCTTTCATCAGATGTGCTTAAATCCCGATGCTCAAGCCCGGTTGAGGAAGGAGGTCACTGAAGCTCGTGAAAAGCACGGAGATCTTGACTTTGAACAATTGATGGAACTCCCTTACTTGGATGCCGTATGTAAAGAAACGCTTCGCCTGTACGTGGTGTCTTTCAGTGATCATGTCGTCCTCCTGATTCCCGGTCGATCAGCTATATCGCACGTAAGTATATCAAATTCTCTCTCGAAAAGCAACTAATTTTTCCATAGTTCCAACACCGACACCATCCTTCCTTTGCTGTATCCTGTCCAATCTGCGGATGGCAAGGAGACTATCTCGAAGGTTGCTGTGCCACCGAATACTGATATTATTATCTCAATTGTCGCTTACAACCGGAACAAGAAGATCTGGGGCGAAGACGCGGAGGAATGGAAACCCGAGCGCTGGTTAGAACCGCTAAGAAAGTCCGTTCTTAATGCGCAGCTTCCCGCTGTGTTCTCGCACATGTAAGTTTACGCGTCTGTTCAGTGTTCTTGGTGGTGCTGACACGAGTGACTCACTTTAGGATGACTTTCACCCTTGGACCCAGGGCCTGCATGTAAGTGCCAGTCAGAGACATTTATGAACATTTTTGAATGCTGACACTTTGTTAGCGGGTACAAGTTTGCAGAGATGGAAATGAGTGAGTGAACTGGCTTTACGATGGGTGCACATTGCTTATTTTACTCTTGCATAGAACTCGTTCTTACCGTACTTCTCTCGAAGTTCGAGTTTTCCATCTCGCCTAAGGAGGAGATCTTTTGGAATGTGGGTGGAAGTATCACTCCTGTCGTGAAAGGGTCAGGGGGTATTGAGCCCACTCTCCCTCTCAAGGTCACCCCGCTCGCTGCGTAACTCGTGAGTGAATGAATGTGTGCCAGAATTGTAGATACTTAGAACGAATGTGGACGTGGGCACCCATGGTCGTAATGGATGCTCTAAAATGTAGAACTCTCCTGTTGGATGATTGTGTTGTACTTCAACCTATGATTGCATAAATATAACTGGCTTGAAGGCCTGACCGATGTCCTCCCAGTCGGCAAGCGAGCACGATGACAGCGCTGAGCCGTAGTTACTCTGAGAAAGTGAACACCCCTCTTGCAATTTCAGAGCTTCAGTCTCTCATCCATCATTGTCATAGAACGCGTTCCGAAATCGTTTACGGCTCTCCAGGCAGATCGAGCGATATTGGACAAATACGTATTCCATTTACAATAGAAAGATACAGCTGTTTGGGTACAACTAAGTATGAGCAAGGGTCAAGCAGAGTAAGTGGCGGCAAGAGCTCACCTAGAGTAATACACCGTGCTTAGGCCACTCAGCGCTGATTCATTTGATTTCATTAGGCTTCATTAAGCGTCAGCTTCTCCATAGCATCCTCAAATTTGTCCTCATCACTCCCAGAGTCCTCTTCCTCCTCCTCTTCCTCCTCCTCTTCCTCATCGTCCTCAAAGTCAAGCTAAACAAGGTAACGATCAGATCGTTCACGAAGTAGCCAATGATACCCGCTCTGCTTACTGGATCATATATAACCCGTATGATCAGGCTACAGCTTGGACATGTGGCTATATCCTCGTAATTCCTCAGCTGCTCTCGAGATATCTCGAATCGGTCACCACATGGGCATGGATAGTGGTACACTCTCTTTTCTGCGTCCCATGCCATGTCTTCGATTTCGATCTCGTCGTAGTAAGCTCCCATTTTGTCTGAAGTTTCAGTTTCGTGTTGGTATGGGCTAGCGAGGAAATAGAGCACGCATGAAGCAGTCAATGGAGGAGTCCCGGAGAAGACGACTTATGTAAGAGCCCAAAATTTATCTGACAGTGACAAGTCATCCGGGCCGGCGAGTCCTTTCGTCACAGTCCCTTTCTCTCCTGGTATCTAGCTATAGAGTCGCGCGTTTAAATCACAGTTAGGGTCAGTCATTTTCCTGGTACTTCAGTACTTACTTCATGATTCATACAATCATAGGTACATTGGCAAGCATGGCGCGTTAAATAGGATAAATAATGATAAATAACCGACTTATTCCTCGTCGCCGGTACGAGTGCTTCTATATCGTCCGAGGAAACAAGTGCACAATAGGGTTTCAAGATTACGACGCTTCGAGCTTCTTCACCTCCTTCCGGCATCCATTAAGTTCTGCCCAGAGGCGACTTTCCATCTCGTTCGATATCTCTTGTTCAATCATCCTCGCTTGGTGGCCCAGCCTGAGCTTCTCGATCTCCTGAACAAGACCTCGGTAATCCTTCAACCACTCTCCATTCATCTCCTGGATTTCCTTCTCATGGTTCTGCTTCATCGCCTCCATCTTCCGTTTACCCTCCTGAACCTCCTCAATCATGTCTTTCACCAATTCCTCGATGAGCCCTTCCTTCCTTGTGTCCAACACCATCTGCTTGGCCGCTCTAGTGATTGCATTCACCCTCCCTTGCTTCATCTTCTCCACCTCCTCACTCAAATTCTTAATGCCCGCCTGCTGCCTCCAAGTCGCATTCACCAATATCAGACGATCGCGGAACGCTGCGAACGCGTTAGCTCGCAAGCCCTTCTGCGACAAAACCAACGCCTCCTGTACCCTCCCTATGTGTTTCTGCTGCTGCAAAACCCTGTTCTGCAGCACAAGTCGCTCCGTGAAGAACGCGAAGGGTCGCAACCGCAGCTCCTTGTCCTTGCACTTAAGCTCGCACCTCAGCTGCGCATTCTCAGCTCCGAGTTTAGAGCATTTGCGCTCGTAGTCTTCCTCGTTGGACAAGAAGTGCCGTTCGAGCTGGAGGTATTTAGCATGACTAGCCGCAACGACAAGTTTGAGTTCATTATACTGCCGCTCCTTTTCAGCGAGCTTCTGCTCTAGGTGATGGTAGTGATTCAAGATCCATCCGATGTCTGAACATAATGAGGGCGACGGGTAGGTTGGTGAAACAGGAGGCGGCTGCTGTTGTCGACGGCAAAGTACTCTGTCGACTGAAATGATAATGCCAATGGAGGCAACGACGGCGATGAACCCAGCCATCGAGTTGAATAGGGCTGCTGCCGGGACTTCGCAGAACATGGGGCAGTGGGTGAAAGAAGCGTGCATGTGTGTAGGGTGGTAAAGAAAAGCTTTGCTAGAAAGCTTTTTGGCGTCCAGAGTTATAAATGTGTCTTCGGATCTCTCTTAGGGAGCAATGGATGGATATCGCAAGGCAGACATGCGTTGATTATCAGTAACTTTGTACCCCCTTCATATGTTGAAAGTCGTGTTCTGCTCGAGGTGGCCTCGAGGATTGCATCGATTATATAGGGGCTAAAAACAATTAAAGTTCACTGCCTCGCCCGGTCCGGCATTGGAGGGACGAATGTCTGAGATTCTTTTACATGGATGGCCAAATCTTACTTTCAGAAAAATCGGCCCTTTAAAATCTTGTCAGATTATGTAGAAGTACTCTATAAACAAACAGTTTCCTGTCGATTCCAAGGGCCGCCCCATAAATGTACTCCAAAACTTTACGTTCGACTGTGTGAGTCAGGGCTTGAGACGAGGGGAGGAGGAGTGTCAGAGCGGGCTTGAGACGGGGGGAGGAGGAGTGTCAGAGAGCGGCCTTGAGATCCTCTGGAGTCCGAAGATCCTTCGCATACTTGAGTCAATAGTTTCGGATTGATGGATTACGGGTTGGCTGGCTGGCCCATCAGGGTGGCTGGCCCGCCCATTTTGCTGGCTGGCCCGCCCATTGCGCTGGCTGGCCCCCCATTCTGCTGGTTGGCCCGCCCATTTTGCTGGCTGGCCGCCCCATCGAAGAGTATATATGAGGGAGCATGACTTGATACAATGCCTTGAGGCAGTACCGTCGCTCACTCATTTGAAGATTTGGAAGAGATGGAGGCGTCTCTTGGGAATGTAGCCAAGGAACTCACTTTGCGGCTGCTCTCGGCGTGGAGAATCTAGTCCTGTTCTTCCGAAACGCAAAACAGCTTCTTATATCGAGCTCAAGCCTGACCCCAAATTCCTTTTTAATTTATTTTAATTCTTGTATTACCGCCCTGCCTCAAGATCCATTTCTACATAGACATGGTTGAGTCACGATTTCTCATCAGCGCAGGTTCTTCAACGCTCGAGTCGGTCATACTCGACCCCAATGAAACTGGACGCAAAGTCTAGCCAGAGACAGCATTCCCTTCGTCAACTAGGTCTCAACATCGCCATAGCACCGCTGTCCTGGACATAGTCATCCCCTGCTATTGAACGAACTACCTGAAACTTATTTGTCTTTCAATCTACCATCGTGGCTCAGCGCTCAGTCCTTCACTGCAATCATGAGTGGAATTGATCAAAGTAAGCTCTTTCTAAGAATACAAGTCTAAATCATATAAGGTCAACAGTCTGCCCCATTGTATGTCTTCAAATTCAACTTCAAACCATTCTCCCGGTGCATTTCCAAGCGTTGAATGAGTTGCGCCGACGTGCGCAGAGAATTTGTGAACAAGGTCAACGACTCCAGCAAATTCGCTCCCATTCTGTTCATCCGCCTTGAATCTACCATGGAGCATAAGATATCCGCAAACTCTGTATTTGTACAGTCTCGCATCGTCAGTCTTGTCAGATGCGCCTGAAATTGTTGCGAGAGATATTCAAGGTGATCTGGAACGAAGTCGAGAGACGCGATTTCCTCATTCAAACTTTCTAGCTTGATCTCGGCACACGTTATCGCAGAAAGTATGCTAGGAAGTTCATGATCTTGAGCCGGTACATTCGACCGAAGCAAGTGTGAAATGTTTGTGTTGGGTATCATGATGATGCTGGGTCTATGCAAGGTCCATATCGCACGCAGACGAGTGAGTGGGCTTGAGGCCTGAGGATGCGCTCGAGTATAGCTACCGCCCAACTGCAGCGAAAGGCTTTTAATGTGAACAAAAGGACTGTCGTTCGGCTCTCGTTGATGCTTACAATCTGCGACTGACAATGATCAGGGCCTGGCCAAGATCCATGATTAATCTGCGTTTGTTACATTCATACTACAATGCTACAGTAGTTATCAATAGTACCATTACCCTCACTATAAAGATATGAAACAGTAAACTGTAATTTGACATAGAGGCGTCGCCATCCTCTCTGACGTCCTTCGCTGCCTGGTATAATGGCCATGACGAGGCGTTAACGTCCCTCCACAGCCTCCTCCGATTTGAAACCTTCTGACGTCGCTTCTTCTATTCCTCGTGTCTTTCTTTCCTCCTGCACTTCGTTCGCCGGGTCTGGAGATTTCGCGAATGTAGACACAGAGGATGAACCAACATCTTTCTTTTTGACAATCTTCACCCCTAATTTCCCTTTTCCCTTGCTTTTTGTCCCTGAGTCCAGTGGGACACTACTATCGACACAAGCGC
Source organism: Omphalotus olearius VT 653.13 (assembly GCA_000296255.1). Taxonomy (NCBI): domain Eukaryota; kingdom Fungi; phylum Basidiomycota; class Agaricomycetes; order Agaricales; family Omphalotaceae; genus Omphalotus; species Omphalotus olearius. The sequence continues at coordinate 161,464 of JH814835.1, forward strand.
CATTCGAAGGTGTTAGTCGTAATTTTTTAGGCGCAGGCTCCGTACTTGATAGAGGCGCAGGGCGTATGGAAGATGATGAAGCGGACGAAAGATAGGAAACAGAGGAACGAGATAGTGCGGCACCGGGTTTCTGGGACGGAGTCTTCTGGTACAGTGGCTGGGAACTAGAGGAAGCGGAGGATCGATGCTGATAAAATTGCAGTCCAGGCATTGTAGAGAGCGGTTTCATGGGAAGAGAGGGATGTGTTGGAAGCGTCGATGCCGACATTGAGAGGTCTGATCCAGACCTTGCCTGGGGTTTTGGTTTCGTAGCTTCCATTTGACGGAGCTTCGCTTCCATCAAAGCAATTTTATTTGAGGTTCTGGAATGAGTCGCGTCAACGAGAGATATCAGACAGATGTGTCTTTAGAGCCACGCACCCATCTTTATGTTTGCTTCCTGTTCCTGTCTTGAGCATGCTCAACGTCGTAGGGCGACCCGTTTCCATCATGGTCTTTCGTTGTCGCGATGCTCCACCGTCAAAATCAGGCGGCGCTTGATGAGCGTAAGTGACAATGAGCTTGCGTCCATGAAGAAGTTTGTCGTGCGCAGAGGTCAGAGCTCTTTGGGCTTCCTAAAAGATTTGGAAGCGTGAGTTAGCAGCCAGAATAGTGGAGCCATGGAAATAAGAGGAAGCGAAAGAGAGCGACCCCGGAATTCAACGGCTGATCATCTCAAGTATGAAAGGAATGATGATGATGCGATAATGTTGTGTATAAAATGACCCAAAAAATCAAGATAACCGGGGTGAGCTCTCATAGCCAAGAAGAATTGAAAGAGAAAAAGCTCACGTCATTGCTCCCGTACTCGATAAAGGCATAACCTCTCGGCTTGCCTTTCAGCGCCCCCGCTTTGTGAAACAAGTAGTCCAGCTTGGTGACTTTGCCATACTTGGAGAAAACTTGCAGAAGCGTGTATCTAATGCATATGTCAGCATTATGAAACAAGTTGGTATAGGAGCCTACGTACTCATCGACACCAGGATGGAGATTTCCTATAAATAGGCGGTCTTTCAAGAGTTGACGAGACGATGAACCGCTTCGGTGCGCTGTGACATTGGAACTGCTAGAGATGTTCTCAACACTCCTGCTCGGAAAGGAGAGTAGATCAGAAATTGAAGTGGTCTCCGTCTCAGGGATTTTCCTGGCATTGTCGACGTTTGGTACAGGACTAGTCATGGTTGCCTCGTAGTTTGTGCTGAGCGGCTCACCTCAGCGTCGAAATGCCGGCGCTACAGCTGGCTACCCGGCAGGCACTACCACGTGACATTCGGGCTTTGCCGAGTCCTTAAATCGGTGCTGCTTGCTGCCAATCCATGTCAGAGTAATAATTCCACTTTCATCTGACGCGACGGCAAAACGGAGATTTAGGATGCGTTAGCGATGTGTTGCAAATGATGAAGCATCCCCGTCTCATTTTGCGGAAGATGTGGGGAAAGATGTGGGGAAAGCTTCGGACGTTGTTCATATTTCTAAAGTGAATTTGGGTACGTCCGAGTCGTTCTACATAAGATACCTTTATTTTATTTGTCTCACGTATACAGCCAAGCCCTACAAGGCAGTCTACGATACACAGCTGTACAGAATTGGGCAACGTTGTTTGAAGTTTGTCAGGTTCGTGAACATCTTTCGCTGAATTTATCTGCTGAGAGTGGACGACTTTTTGGTTGGGTGACCTAGGTTACACCTAGGGGGACGATATTCGAACGAAGAGGACATAAAGTATCTTTGGTAACGTGTTTGAGCAGTGAGTTGCACATTTTTCTTGATCGACTTGATATCTGATTCATACTGGATTCTTGTAGTGTCCCAGTCGACACGAGCCTCAGCACGTCTAAATAATTGCAATGACCCAAGTTACCTATCTCGAACCATATGGTGAGTGTTACGCGGACTCTTTGGGATCTTAGGCCGTTTTGCTTAGCTTTTAGACTTGAAGCGCGCAATTCAATACCTCCATATGAGGGCGCAGGTCATCAAGCTACTCAGCTTTGAATGCTAACGTGGATCCTCACCTGACCTATGTACTTATGTGATAGTGACATAGGTCTGACCTTCCGACTGCCGGGAGTTTTTGCATATGCTAGCCCCCACAATGCTATATCAGTCGGGCTTGGATAACACCAATGACAGTAATTGTTGCTGCGTAAAGTCAGTCAATTCATTCTTGTCAGCGTTCTTGTGTTGCAATTGATCTTTGAAATGGCAGGCTGACAGGTGGACTGTATCATGCTATTCGAACGAACGACAAACATCAAATGCAATGTCCTGCGATGTAAACGGCTGTAGTCAGCGCTACCAGCGCTTGTGCCGCTGGTAATTCAATTAGAAGACGCGGGAAGAGTGATGGCTTGAGTCCACTCTGGTGCGATGTAGCTGGATTGGGCCAGGATATGTCTCATTCTTCCTGTTTCTTAGATTCTCAGTCCGGTGCATAGCATACGCTAGGCGTCTACATCCTTAACGTATAAGTATATGAGGGGCATATGTTGTTCCAGAGCACAGGCTGAGGCTGTTCCTCGTGGTCGATTTCGTTCTTATTCATCCTGAACCTCAAGAATATGCCACTTTCAAGGTGCTTTATTGTCACTTATCCAATCGGTGACCTTTTGACTCAAAGAGCAACTTCGCAGCATCGGATATAAAACCAGTACCCAGCCGGCGATCAAGCGAGCCGATTCAAACCCAATCGACATCAAGAAGGAGCCAAAAGCATTTCAGAGGATTCTGGTCGCAGTCGATTCTGTTCATTACTACACTGACAAAGACTCTGAGAGACAGCGTAGCGCTGTTTTGCTCAATGTGTCCTTTGAGTTGCCCGATGGAAAATTTCTCAGTATGTGGCCCCGAGTCTGATAAAACCCAATTTTAGTCTAATGCAAGATTCACAGAGTCTGCTAGTCTACCGCTTGTGGCACGAGCGGCTTCCGGAGCTGAATTTGAGGTTGAAATATTTACGAGCCATCCCTCCGAAGATGAAAATATAACTGTCGAAAAAATCAATGGAAAGAAAGTTTTTCACGCCACTCCGTCGTTGAATGTTGGTGCTGGACTCGTAAATGTGGGGATCAGCAATGTGGGCGTAGACACAGAGCATAACTTTGAAAAGGAGTTTTTCATCCTGTTATCTCCCAAACGCGTCAAATATTACCCACATCCAACTGAATTGTCCTGGTAAGTATGTCAGTTCGAAATGTCGATGTTGCTTGCTCATGATTCTCCCATATAGGCACTTCCAAGGTCACGCAAACACCATTTATCCGAGCAATATTCGTTTGCTTGTCATTGTGCATGGACCAGATAATAGCCCCAACCAAGATTTCCCATTCCAGCTGTGCATTCAGAATCGGCTCTGCTTACATAGTCGAGGCTATGGCCTACACAACATTCTTCGTAGCTTGCTCCTCCCAGTCACTGCTATACGTGAATGGAGATTGAAGCACGATGGCTGGTACTTCGACATCAACACTGCGTACCAGGCAGGGAAGGCAAAGCAAGCACTGTGTGAAGACCAGCGCGAAATTTTAGGGCTGGTGGCGGCATGGTGGAAAGGAAGGAGGTAAGCAGTGTGTTTTCAATTATTCTGCGGAATCTGACATAAGCTCTTCCAGTGCTGGTGGACCGACTGATTCGGCGCCGCCAGCAAGCTCCATACAGACAGTCAGTGTACCTAATGCGGTGATGCTTATTCAACTGCCTGCTAGTCCCAACCGCCATTAGAAATTTCTGAACTTAGCTCTAAAAAGGTTTGATGACTCGGAATTATTCCTTGAACATATATGTATGCCACACATCCAGAGATTTCGAAGCTTGCACTCATGCAGTAGCAGTAGTGTTATCATGATACACGGCTCCGCAGTATGTTTCGAACTAAGTAAGCCTGTAGTGAATTAGTGATTGCAGCCAGCAGATCAATAAGATCTAATATAGTAGAACCATTCAAAGGGGTGATTCACACTAGATTGGCATCTAGATTAGCTTGATATATCTTAGCATGTTCAACCTTCTCAGGTTGGTAATAATAACCCGAGAACAAGCACATCATGGCATGAGCCGTTTCAAGTTGAATGAATCTGATCTACAAATGGCTGCATGAATGTTAATGAAGTCTGATATGTAACCATCCACTTAAATAACGCAAGGTTGGGTATACTCAGCTGTCATCTCTTCAGCTGTTGAATTCGGTACAGTTCCCTCACCCAACTAGAAGCTGGTGAGTCGCTAACACTTGACCAAAGTATTGAATGCTGATATGACCATTCAAAAGCTGTCTCACAATGATGGCCCATCCTCCTGGACTGAAGAGAATCGACGATGAGAAACTTGTCAAATCAAACGAGCCGGAGGCATTCCAGAGACTCAGTTTGACTGTAGATTCCGTTTACTTTTATAAGGAACCAGACACCTTCCAACCACTTAGCGCTGTGCTACTCACCATGGGCTTCGAATTGCAAGAAGGAGAATATCTGAGTAAGTCCCATCCTGAACGTTCAACTTTTGGATTCACGCTGAATATATCGTGAAGGGTCAGCAAAAATTCCACTTGTGGCAATAGACATACCTTCAAAGCCCTCGTCACGAGCTAAGGAGGGCGCCAGCACCTCACCGGCGCAGGAGAGCACAAGTACCTCCCCGGCTCAAGAGAGCGCAGGCAGTATCTCTATCAATCCCAGACAGTCTCAGACACCTACTCAGCAATCTCCAGCGAACATCGCAGATACTTCTGTTGATATACTTGGAAGTCATCCTTTCAATGACGAATATATACGTGTGAACGGGTTGAATGAGAACAAGACGGACAAGAGTCGTGACGGGCGTCTCAGCATGAGATCTGGACAGGACAAAATTGACGCGATGGCGCAGGATATGCCCATCATTTCGCTTTCTCCCCAACGACGCAAGATTGGGGAATCCACCACTCTATCTTGGTATGCTGATTGGATTTATACCAAGCCTGGTTTCTAAAGTCCTTTGTTCAAGGATATCTCAAGGCGAGAAAAACGCCCTTTATCCAAACAACATCCGCCTTCTTGTCATTGTCTGTGGACCAGGAGGGTCAAGTTATGACGATGCTGAGGATACCACCCGCCCCTTTACGTTCCGGCTATGGCTTCAGCAGGACCTGAAAGTCAAAGTTCACAAGAGTGATATCGGACAAAAGACTAGTTCCAACTTGCCGTCACTTCGCCTCTTCCAACGTCGCAAAAGCGATGTAGGAGAGAGTCGTGACAGTGAGGATGGCGCACGAGAGCATCAAGGATGGTGTTTTGATGTCGAGGGTCCTTACGATCCAAAAAAGGCAGAAAACGCACTAAAAAGTACGAATAGTCCGAATTCTTCACCTGAGGTTGGCTTGCTTGCGGCAGTATTGAAATCGACACAAGCTCAGGCAAGGGCCGTTGCACAGTGAGCGGCGCCAAAGACGAGGATAATGACTGTCGATATAGGTTGCAAAGTAGACACTGAAAATGTTCGTTTGTACGCACTAATTCAACCAGTTCATATTGAGTGTGCTCCAACTGAGATTTCGTACCACGGCCCCAAGGTTCTATTCACGTTCGCCGCCGATAGGTTACTGATGGTGATCTGCAAGGCATACAAGCAACCAATTAGTCAATTATCATGCAACACAGGAAACTCTCGACACATGCTATGTTGTTACTATGTTGTATCGTCCAAGCTTCAAGTTGGCGTAGTATTTGCGCTTCAGAGGCACACACTCTTGACTACAACTTCGGACTCAGAGCGAATAGAATTCGGACTTGGTCGGATTGCAGTCAGTCCTCGCTTCAATTTGAGAGATAATAAAGCATGCGTTCAAAATTCGAGGTGGTGAGCAGGTAGAACACACCAGAAATCTATTTACGTAAGCAATGATTATACAAGAAACATCTTACTCCTACTCCTACTTATACATATATCGCTATTTTTTAGTAGTTCTCCTCTCCCTTCCACTCTTCGAGGGAGATACACTTGCCCTCGACTCCCGCAGCAATCCATGCAAGTGTACGATTACGCGTTCCAGCCACCTCCGCCCCATCCACGAGCTCGCGGATAGATTTCACAGCATCTGCAGGTAAATCAAGCTCCGCAGATGCACCGTTCTCCTCCAACCTTTCGACGGAACGAGAGCCTGGGATTGGAATCCCTATTTCGTCGATCAGGTATAAAGAAAAAGAGAGAGTAGAAAGTCAGTATAGAAACCTCACGAACAAGGGGTGTGCGTACAGGTAGGATGTTCAGCAAGAATCCAAGCTAAAGTGACTTGACTGTTGGTGACATTGTGCTTCTCAGCGATCTCCTTGAGTTTATCAACGATAAGGAGATTCTTTGGGAAGTTTTCTTCTGACCACCGAGGAAGAGTAAGGCGGAGATCGTTGGGTTCAAAACCATCCCGAGAACGGTATCTGAAAACGTATTCAACACAAGACAGATAGAACACAACCAGTATACATACCGGCCCGTAACAAGTCCCCTAGCCAGAGGGCTGTATGCAATAACCGAGACCCCAAGCTCCTCCGCCACTTTAGCAAACCCATTTGTCTCAATGTCCAATGTGAATGGACTGTACTCCATTTGTACAGCGATAACCTTTTCTCCTAGTCCGGGTACCTTCTTTGCACGTTGAAGTGTCTCCACACTGCATTCCGACAAACCCAAATACTTGATCTTTCCTTCCTCGACGAAGGGGCGCAATGTCTCCAACACAACCTCAATCGGCACCTTCGGGTCCACACGGTGCTGATAGTAAAGATCAATCCAGTCGGTCTTGAGGTGCTGTAGGGAGCGCTGCACGCATTTCACAATGTGTGATGGTTTAGAAATTACACCGTCCTGAGGATTTCCTTCCGGATCGAATGCGCCGAACTTCGTAGCTAGGAATATCTCTGAACGTCTGCCTGTTTGAGTGAACCACTGTCCAAGTACTTCTTCAGCTGTGAGAAAAAGATCGATGAGTTGCAGGACAGAAAGTTATTATCATCGATGAACGTACAGGTTCCGTAGATGTTCGCAGTGTCCCAGAAGTTCACGCCGCGGTCTGCAGCGTAAGTCAAAGTCTTCAGGGCTTGCTCTTCATCGGTCTTGCCGTACCAAGCACCGATGCCTGTCAAAGAATAAGTTATCGATATGCTTTTTTTCTTCCACAAGTCTCAAATACCCATTGTTCCGAAGCCAATGGCGCTGACCTTTGGGCCGTTGCGACCGATTTGGCGAAGCGGAATTTTCTTGAGAGCTGACATGCTGTGAGCGATTAATCTGCGATGAGACGAAGGTATGGAAAATAAGAGACCGGGCGCATTCTTATAACTACGTTTGAAGCTTCGCAGACGCAGTGAGAGAATGACGCTCAGTGAGCGGACTGGTCAGCGGGTGGTTAGCGGCATACCTGGCGGAGTATGTAAAAAGCTTATTAATATTAGTAATTTCACCGCACCAGGCTCAGCTGGCCAATGGCAGTCACGGACTTACGCACGGTCTGCAGTCTCCACTCACTGCTCGTTTGCCAGCTTCGAAGTGGAATATCTGTACTTTTTGCAAAAAATTGTACGGGCATATGAATGGCCCTGCGTCATGCGAAACTTTGAAGATTCTATCTGCATACTCAGCGCTCAATATCAATAGCAAGCCTGACCTGAGCTGACTCTGCGCGTCATATTATCGCTTTGTATCGCCATAATTTGAATCTGCTTCGTATTCGTGAACTGGACAAATCACGGCTGCCCCGGCTTCGATATGTGCGATTTCTTTCCCTGTCCGTACAACACTGGGTAGATTGTATACACGGCGGCGGACCGTCACTCTCTTGAGAGTTTCTCGTCCTTTTTCTCGGCCATGGGCACGAGTTCGAAAATCCACTTGTCTTCAGCGGCTCGTACCACTTCATCACCCCATCTGAATCCGTACATATCGCGACAACTCCATTCCTTTCTTCCTATGCATATATGCGCTCAATCGATACTCCATCCATGGAGGAACAAACAAAGGCCACTTACGGGCATGCAAGATATATCCTTCGCCTTCCAGCACCAAGTATTGGGGAAGTCCACGGGTCAAATGGCTAACCACGACGGTCTCCACAGCTTTCTGCAAAGCAAAATGCCGGCACATGTCAAAGCTAGAATTACGGAGGAGGATTCGCCTTGGACTTGCCGTAATTTCTGCTTGAGAACAGAAAAACGCAACATAATCATCCACCGATGGTGCACTCCTCCAAATCGACAGATCCTTATTCCTAAATACAACCGATTAAGTACACATCTGACATTGAATGGAGTTTATATCATCCGATGCTTGTATCACGATGACCCCAGCATACGCGACGCGATTGGCCGCCGTGCTATCCATCCAATGAGGATCTGAAAACTCACTTTCGTGAAAACCCCAAGGTCCGAATCATTACTTGTACAACGTGAGGTTCCAAGATGTCGAGCTCGCGGTTGGGTGGAATGAACAGAGGCACAGCTTTGTTCAGCGAGAGCTGGTAATTTGAATCTCCCATAAGTGAGAATTCCGTAAGACGAGCTGAAGATATTGAGAAGCGAGCGAGAAATAGGTTACAGTACGGAATGATTGGTGCACGATTCGAACGCGTACTTGTAATTGGCACATGACCGCATATATCGCGATGCTCGAACGACCGCACAAGTCCACAAGTAATTATCGTCAACGTTGAGCAGGCCAATTTAAATTGTTTACATCTACACCATTTGCACGACGTGTTGTATAGTACAAGAAAGCATGTATAGAGATAATCATGAAAAGCAGATCGAATGAGTATATAGAGCCATAGGCACACAAGAAAGGTATCCGAAACACATTCGCAGCGAACATACACGTATCTGTAAGATCAATATAAAGCGACTGGCTGAGCATGGAATATACCATAGTTGGAATTCATGGGAGGAGAACTTTGTTGCGTGTTGTAATTGGCAGGCGGCGTCGGGGGGTTGGATGCAGGAGATGACGAGTCAGGCCAGGTAAATCTAACACCAAAAGGTTAACATGGTTCTTAGAATGAATGTAAACAGATCGTCTTACCCAGGCATCATCATGTTCTGCCACCACGCAGGGTTCTTCAACGCTCGCATCGTAGCGAGCATCTCGTCCTCCGCAACCATATTTCCATCTACTCCGACCATATGCACGTCTGCGTACTGGATCGGTCCAGCACCCGCAGCATAAGTAACCTCAGGTCGATAAACTGGTGTAGACATTTTATCAATAGCCCCGTTGCTGAACGTATCCTGTACAAAGCCGTTTGAACTCTGTTCTTGAGCAAGGTGAGAATCGTGAGGCTGGGTCACCGAGAAAGTGGTGATGGAGTGGTTCGTTTCATGAGTAAAGTTACTAGTATTTGGAGTCAAGTGATGAGGGGTAGTTTGAGGCTGTAGACGACCGACAGTCGCACCGTCGCGGCGATGACGAGAGAGAAGACCTGCAAGGAATCGTGCGTAAAGCTTGGGCGTGTGCCGATCGTCGATGGCAATACTCGGCGAGCTCAACGTTTGGATAAGACGGCCAATGAGCTCGAATATTTCATTTTCTTCCTCTTTGGAAAGAATGGCGGAAAATTCGGGTCGTAAGACCTGAAAGCAATTTCAGATACAATAACGGTGTTAGCGGCTATCAAACGCAAACCTTTAGCAAGAAAGCCGATGCGAACGCCGCGAAGATGAAATGCCCTGTCAAGTCACATAAGTCAACAAAGTCATGGGTCCGAGCCCTTGTGGCGCTTACCATCAGCTGAATATCTCATGTAACCACTCGGCACCAACTGCTCAACCATATTCCTGATAACAGATTTCGCAGCACCCAAGCACTTAGGACGTTTCGTCAGAGGTCATAAGAAGTCGAAAACAAAGCACTATTCACCTTCGTGAAAAATAGATCATCTGCAGACCGAATTCCCCGTTGGTACGCTTGTTGGAAGCCAAATGAGAACATGATAAGACGCGAGTATTCCACAAGGCTAACGGGAACAGCCTATCAGGACCAGTAACGCATGCACCGAATATGTGTCAGCTTACAATGGAAGGAGAAGGCATCGGAACGCAGAGCCGCGATCTAACGGCCGTTGTGAGCAGTCAGAGTGGCGAAAACAGTCAAGGACACTGACCTCCCGGTTGTAAAGCGTCAGAGAAACGTTTCTGCCATTCTTCTTGGTAGGCAGTAAGGTGAGCGTCATGCTTCAACGTTACGGTCCGGAAATCAAGACGCTATCAAGAGAGTCACTAGCAGTCGACATTGGAACAAGATTAAGGCTTACTTTGTTCAAACCGCTAGGTGCAGAGGGGTCAGAGAAGATTTCGTCGTGGAATTCGGCTACAATTCTCAGGAGGGCGGTATATCCACATAGATGAACGTCGTACTAGCCATGCAAGGCGTCAGTTCAAATGGCACAGTTAAGGTTCTAAATTACTCACAGGAAGATTATATGGAGATTTCTTGTACCAATCCTGGGAGTTGCGCATGATGCTGTGAAAGGATTAGTCGGAGATTCTGCATATCCACAACAACAACGGACAAATCTTCTTTAACCGTAGACGGTTTTCCGAATTGCGTCGCAGTCGAGCGATCCAAGTTGAAGCAGATCATCCATACTCTGGTCCTATTCAGCATCTCTCGTTCTTGCTTTTCGGTCTGGGGTTTTGTCGCCGGTACTTGATGAAGATTCAAGTCAGTGGCGATCCTAATAGCATCCCATCATTCAGGTGTCAATACATGTAAGCGCCAAGTTTTCATCTCAAATGACCAACCTTATAGCAAGACCGGTGTAAAGCCAGCTCCGGTCTTCCTCCCATCGTCGTGCCGGAACGGCATATATGCTCATGAGGATATACGCTTGACATAGCTCAACGGACTTCCAACCGTCAATGAGAGCATTGGCCGCTGAATGCTTGGCAAAGTGCATTGCAATAGGGTATATTTCAGATTTCTCGGGGTAGTATCGAGACGAGATAGCGCAAACTGGTATCAGGTTCCTCAACACGAGGAGAGCATACAAGGAGCACGGAGGTACTCACTAATGGTGTACAAGAATGGACTCCTCGTAAAGGTAGAAGCAGGGGTATGCAGGGCAGGGTCCAGAAGGTGAATAAAAGGCTAAAACAATGTCAGTTGGCGGACAGAGGCTGATAACCGGTCGGCTCACATTAACGCGCTCATAGAATCTGCAGAGACATTAGCACAGGGTCAAATCAAGGCTCGCTAAAACGACCTACATCTCAAAAAGCTTGTCCACGTCATCCGGTGTGACCAATCCGTGGACTAAGATCTCCGGAGGACTGTGTTGCTCAATTAAAGTAGCGCGAATGTTGAGATCCGTTGCAGGCCCTAATTCGCAGCCACCGCAACTCCGTCAGACAATCGACCAATCACGCAGAATAGATCAATACTCACCAGGCATGAAGTACGTCTCGTTCGCCACACCCTATGAGATGTCAAGCCAAAACAAATCAACAGGGAAAACATAGGCGACGTCACAAACCCCTCACTCACCACATTATCGTCATCGAGGTTTTCTTCATCAAGAAGGTCATCTCTACCCTCTTTTTTCGCCGAACGAACCTTGCTATTATTACTCAGGCTCAAATTGGCGATGAGCCCAAGGGGTACATGGGAGTCCGGCAAGGACGACTGTAGCTTGTCAGCATCATCATCAGAACTACCATTGCCTTCTCTACGTCCGTTAGATTTACGGACGTTCATGCCCTTCTCAACTGTATCACCATCGATAGGAACAAGTCCATAGCGTTGCGCATGTGTAAGATGATCGCCTTCTTGGTCAGAGTCCTCGTCGTCTCCTGCTCCGTTCACACGACTGTCGAGCTTGAATGCCGCAGGCCCACTCTTCCCACCGGCATTCTGAACGCTAGCTTGAAGGCGATCAAGCCACGCGAGAATGTTACGATTGTTAGAGTCCGAGGGTGATGTAGCCATTCGATACGACGCTATGGAGAGAGGCGTAGCGATGAAGGGATTATGAAGCTGTGTTGAAAATACCGGAAGATCAACATGCCTGTTCATCCGACGCAGGGAGTGACACGACGTACTTGTTTCAGCAAAGACTCAATGATGGCATCCTTTTGCCGAATCTGTGCGAGAAGGTATTCACGCTTGCTAGAAGATGGCGCATAACCGTCAGCCACTGATGAAGTAGGTGAACTAAGAGGTGACAAAGAGCTAACTTCTGCCACATCCTGGCCGAGTTCGTCGTCTATATGGACGAAAGAGAACGGCGAAGATGGGACTGAAGAAGACGAGACCGAGGGAGATGAAGGCGCATCGAAAGGCATGACGGACACGAGAGAACGACTGGGAGAAGAAAACCAAAACAAAATCAGAGAACACAATAAACGCAGAGTGTTTCTCCATCTCGTCTGCCAGAACTCAGTATTTATGCATCAACAGCTTTCAAGTTCCCCCACGGTTCCTATCGATCCTATCATGCCATCTTTCCAAGATGAGCGCTAGCTTTTAACAGCAATGCCCACTTTCTTACACCGAAGGTACACTCCGGGGGAATGAACACTGGATTCCTAAAACGGAAACCGGGGCAATGAAAGTACCAGTAGTGCTAGCTGAAGCTCGATCCGAACCTGAGCCCTAAATATATCTGACCTGGTACCGCTCAGCGGATAGCAGGGCTGTAAATTCTAATACAGCCGAGCTATATCTGCTGCATGAAATAGACAGCAGCATCCCACGACAGGGGCGAGTAGGTGAAAGTAACTCGTTCCGAAAGGAACGAAACACGGAATGGATAGACAAGGGGTATGAAGAGAAAATGATGGAGTTGCACCGCACCACTGAAGGTGATACGGTTTGACTTGTCCGAAGTCAGCAGGAACGAAAAAAGCTGACCAATAAATAAAGTAGAGAAAAGAAGATAGAGGAACACGCAACCAACCCAACGAAAGGAGGAAGAACAAGAGAAGGTGATGGATATATTTCACAAACACTCACTTGGGCGCCGTTCTGGGCTTTCTTCCTTCAACGATACACACATGGCCTCCACTCTTGCACCTCTTGCAGGTATTATCGTTTTCTGGAAAGTCACATTTCATCTGGTTCAAGGGAATGGCGCGTTTGGCGTGGATTTGCGCAAACATTACGAGCCAGGTTGAACCAAATCGTCAAACAGTCCCACAAAACAGGTAACACCGATTGCCCGCGACGATGGCCAATGTCACCGCGTCGACCAATTTTGGAGGATGGCATGCACCAAAACAAACACACCAAGATGGAGAGTCATTGAAAAGAATAAATTACGAGAGAAAGACATCAAATCAGTGATGGCCAGCCAGTCGTCATTCGGCAAGGGAACGGAGAGGACAAGCGGGGGTGGGGAAAGAGAGAGGAAAAAGACCAGTTAGCGAACAATTCCAATTACATAAATACATAGAGCGAGAAGGACAACGGCAAAGTCAAGTGAATGGGCAAAACGAAAAGAAGACGACGCCATTTGCGCCGTCATACACCGACCATCGCTCAAAGCAAGAAACATAATTACACAAAAAAGATACACGGACATACCTTGAGCTTCTTGCAATGTGTACATGCTCCAGGCCTACGAAAGTCAGCATACCGAGAAAACAGCACAAACAAGCGGATGGTCAGAATCACACAACGAAATGAATTCGTAGACGCAAATCAATCCGGTTACCAGCGTCACAGTACAGTCATAAGAGATGGAGAGCCACAAACACATAGAGAGAGATAGGTAAGCGTCGAGGCCAAGCACCGAGTTTAACCAGGTTCAAGGTGCAAACATTTAACCAGCACCGCGCAGCGCGTAGCGAGAGCATAGTAGATAGCAGCGCGCGATCCAGGTGAAAGAAGATGTCACCGTCACAAGGCGCACACAGACGATTGAAGGAATCGACAATGTTCAAGGCAAGGCCGACGATGCCCGTTAAAGATATACGCGCAGGTTCGATTATAACCGCCGCGTAGATCGCATATAACATAGTCCCGAGAAGCCGTGAGGAGCAAGAAGCACGAAGATGCGGACCCGGGAAGGTTGAGACGCAAAATGAAGTTAAGGGTCAGGTAGGCGTCAGGTGCGCGTGAGCATCGCAGATGATAGTGAGGGATCCCGGAACCAGTAAAGAGAAATGAGATGCGAGCAGACAGAGAGCGCATAGAATGAAGGAAGACAATTCCAGAGACGCACAAAGCAGAAGGGTGATAGCCAAACGTCGAGCGTCGCGTCGAAAGGTGGCGCCAAATTTCGAAAATCCCGGAGTGTCGGACCGAGGTACAGACATCACGTGATAGTAATTAATTTTTTTTCGCAAGCCAGGCCAAGCAAAATAGATGCCATATTCGTGAATAGGAGGGCCAGTGGCCCAGCAGCGAGATCCAATGGCCAGACCAGTCCAAATTGGAGGAGCCGATCAAGAAAGAACGACGATGGAGATTGTTGGGGAAGAGGGGGAGAAGAGGGGGAAAGAGTGTTTAAAGAGGCAAGGGAGAGAGGAAGAGACGTAAAGGCAGAACAAGCATGAGAAGGAGATGTGTGGGTGAGTCCAGTGCGTGGGGGATGGAGAGAAGGATCGAAGGGCCCAAGGATACGAGAATCGCGGAGAATCGCGTGGATTGAGAAGGCGAAGCAGGGCGCATGATGCGAGCAGATTTGAGGAAATCGAAATGAAGTGAAAACAAAGGAAGGTTCTCGTGAGTATTTGACAAAGAGACATGAAAAAAAAAAATCATTGAAATTACAAACTCACAGTCGTACGACTCTCCCTTTCCTTGCTGACCCGCTGCCTCCCGCAACACCTGCAGTGCCAACACTAATTCCACCATACCCATATTCATCTAAATCATCCTCGCTGTCTGAATCACTTCCCATATCATCATTGTGTCTCGTGCGCTTCAAGCCAGCTGTCATACTTGGCGGTCCATCTCCGGGTGCTTTTTTGTTAGCCGTGCCTCTCTTTCGCTTGCCCGCAGATCCAGGCGCATTGCCTGTTTTCGCCGAAGTAGGTGAAGAGGTAGTCGGCTTGGACTGCAGTGAGCGTTTCGCCGGCGCAGGCTTCGCAGAAATTGAACTGGTTGATACAGCTGGTGATGTGGACACCTGAGAATGGGAGTGAGGTAATGAAGAAGAAGGCTGTCGCGGGATGGCAGTGGAAGATGAGGCAGCCGAGGATATCGCATTCGAATTAGAAGCATGTGCAGAAGAGTAAAGCGCTTCCTCGGTCCAAGACAAGGGGGACCTTGACTGAGAGGAATGTGATGCTTGAGATAGATGAGGTGATGGATTCAAGAGCTCGTCGGTAGTCGCAACCGGCGCTGCCGTTGTCGCTGCCGCGTAAGATGAAGTGGAATACGTTCGCTGTTGATGCTGGTGGGGAGCATATTGTGACTGCTGCTGCTGCAGATCGCTGTAGTACCCTCCTGCGGTACCAGCGCTGGTAGCAAACTGCTGCGAAGTATAAGTTGGATTGTGAGGCGCGTATTGGAAGGTGAATTGATGGTCGTGCATAAGCCCTTGTTGGCGATTCCCCGAGTACGCCGGCTGCCCCTGGGCATGATGTATATGCGCCTGCTGAGCCTGAGCCCTGTGGCCCTGGTCGCTGTAGGAGTCAAGCCACTGCTGATATCTCTGAGCTTGCAGTTCCTCGACATGCTGTGAGATAGCCTGAGGATCGTAGAACGACGAGGTAGGCGGAATCATATTTTGGGCTACAGCAGCAGATTCAGGGTCTTGCTCGGCAGATGATGGTTGAGAATGTGAAGGATAAGACCAAGAAGAATCATACTGGTCAGGCGTAATTCGACTGTTCAAATGTGACGATGGCGATGCACCGGAGGATAGATCCTGCGGAGAATGCGACGTCGAGTGCATCGTCTGTTAAAAGAAACAAGAAAGTTTACTTGTCCGACAGTTTTCTACTTTAAATGAACAGGATTCTCACCTCGCGCTGCAGCTGCAAATTCCACGACCGGTATCCTTTGCTTCTACAGAAACGTTGCTAAAGCTTTGACCACTGAGGATGAAATAGCTGGTATATGCTTTTCTCTTTCGGGCCTGGGTTCACTCGGGACTAGTTGAACCCCGGATGGAAGTAGAAATCAAAGTTGCAGGACTTAACAGCCCAGGCTAAAATACCTTTAGCTTGTAGCAGGCGCTCTGACAAATTTATTCTACTTCCACTCACGATCGACTATTCAATTTTATACGATCACTCCAATTATCCAGCCTGCTAATACTGTGAATTTGCAGCGATGTCTCCAATACGTACAAGGTGAAAGTCGTCCATCCATCACGGACCTTCAATCATCATCGTGATTTCAATTTTTAACTTATCCTTGACTCAAATACAAGGCATGCCTTTCTCGATTGGTACAGCTTCAGCTTCTTGAATATCCACCAAGATGGATTCTTGAAACATGGCTACACGAGACTCGAGTGGCTCTGAGTCAGTACACCTCACAACGAGGCCCAACCTGACCAGGAACGCCCGCACCTGCCCGCACCTTATTTCCGGATCGAATTCTTCGCTAAATCGAACGTTCGAGATAATTTCTCCCCAAAGGCGCCGAATTCCGAGCATTATTCTCAAGAGCTGGAAGTTTCCGAGAGCAGAGGGTCTCATCGAATGGGCGGTAATCACGAGAGAGAGATGGCTGCCTTCCTAAAGAACACCAGCGCAAACCGCTAAGGTCTGGAGATTTGACGTCTAATCGTTGACCAGGTATGTACAACTGGATAAGTAGACGAGATTTTCCTGGTTCTCAACTCAAAGCTTCAAACATTTCAAGCTACACGGCTTTTGTTCTGGAATCTGG
>JH814835.1:182274-248249 GCA_000296255.1 Omphalotus olearius VT 653.13
CCGTGATTCGAACAAACCCAGTTACTGGATTCAAAACACTTTTTGTCAACAAAGGGTATGTACATGGTAAACATAATACTTGACTACTTCGGAGCTAACCATCTCGATAGATTCACACGGCGTATCCTGGAACTGGGACCTGACGAATCGGACAACGTCCTTGATTTCCTCTTCCGGCACATCGCCGACAACCATGACCTTCAGGTGAGTATTCCGAGCAATTGCATGTCCTTTGCATGTCCTCCAATAGGACGAATTTATGCAAAATTATCAGGTGAGATTCAAATGGAAGAAGAACGACATCGCAATTTGGGACAACCGCGTCACGTACCACACCGCTACGTGAGTTGTGCACATAAAGTCATTTTTTGGTGCTTACATCCCCCTTTGCATCAGACATGATTACCACGGCGCCCGTCAAGGAAATCGAGTAGTCAGTATAGGGGAGAAACCTTTCCTTGATCCTAAATCGAAGTCCAGGAGGGAAGCCTTAGGGCTCAAGCCAGCATACTAATTGTCTGTTATTTAAACGGTTGCGTGTATTACAATCGTGATTTAGATATACATAATAAACTTGTACAATTAGCGTTCAATCCTATCTTCGTGAGCACCGTTGAGCTGAGGGCACGGCTCAAGATCTTCGAGTTGTGAACATCTTGTTCACTGCTGCTGTACAAATCAGCATCAGTACTATGCCGACCCAGATCGCTTGTAAGAGTATAAAAGAAACTGAATCTTACGCTTAGGCCTCCGCGTTGAACCCTCCAGTTTCATTTGGACCATGTCCGACATTATTCGTAAGCGTAAGTGAGACGTAAGAATGCATGTAGTTACAGGAAGTGACTATAGAGCATTACTAGTACAGGTGAATGCGGAGCCGACCGCCTGAGCATTGTAAGAGTCTACGATAGACTGTATCGACGTCTAAATAGGGATCACAGTCAATGACGTAGAATAAGACAAAGAATTGAAACTTACATATGTTCCAGCAATGAGAATGTAGAAACCCAAGACAATGAAAGAGTAGTTTATCAGGGTTTCTATCGTTCGGACGGGCCCATTCCACTTCTCCTTTCCGGGATACATCGACAGGTAAGCCATTCCCCAGAAGATGAATCTAGAAAGAAGTCAGCGAGGTCCACATACCAGTTGTGCTCCGCATTTACCCGAACCATCCATCTGCGAAATGATACGACTAATGAGCCCCTCGTATCAAAGAAAGAGCTTCACAATCGGTCTCACCAAATAAGGAGCTCATCAAGCTGAGCATGTCGGAGAAGAAAGGGATTGCACAGGCAATAATGAACGCGATAACCCATGTTACAGCTATAATTCCAGCCCAGGTTGACCAGCCAATCACGGTATGTGAATGGCGGTGACGGGAATTACGGAATATCCTGAAGAAAATGAAGCGGGCAATGATAGACTGTTATCATACTTTAGACTAAAGAATTAGAAAAGACGTTTTGAAGGAAACTGACCGAGTACAGCGATCCCAAATAGATGATTGTCGGTATTGCGAATGAAAACGCAATCTTCTTGAAGGTGGGCTGCAGGGAGCCGAATGCGGGCGCAGTCATGTATTGGTTTCCTGGAAGTAGTAATAATTCACCAACAAGCCTATGTAAGTGTGAATCTCAATACTTACCAACATAGTGATAGATAAGTCCGCCGCACAACGTATAAGTGACTATCTCTGCGATTGTGACCGCCCAAATCGCTGAAGAGCAGTCAGTAGAAGAAGGAATGAAAAAGCACGGATCAAGTACCCTTAGGGAAGTCTTTTGGGTTCTTCATCTCGGCTATGAACTGCAGATCTCTTAACATTGAAATCAGAACTTAAACAAGTGTTATCATACCGAGGGTATTACTGCCTGACCAACGAAAGTGTACGTGATGTTCAGGAATGCCGACATCCCTGGAGATATCGAGTAAGTCGTGATTCCACTGAGATGGATGATGCGTACCAGCCACATAGGTCGTTCCCTTCACCGGGAATGCAGTGACGAGTGGTTCTTGACCAACTATATATCCAAAAGGATGGCTTTGAACACCAGAAAAGATGATTGCAAGCAATACAGCTATTCCCATAGTCACCGCACTGAAGACGCCCAGATTGGACATTTGATTCAAGGTCCTTGGTAACGACACGAAGAAACAGATGATTGTTGTGATGACCTAAGTGAGCTTTAGTACTGTGATTCGACAAATACAAGGCGATGCCTTCACCTCGAAAATCATGGTGCATTCGGCAGAATTTGACAACGTATTGAGGAGCTCTGCTCCTACCAGAACGTGTAACCCTGCGTAGATTGAACTATGATGAATGTCAAGTAACACATAGCATTATAAGAACATGCCTTGGATGAAGATGTTGTTTAGAATGAAGAAGACGGATGTAATATTGTACGCCAGCTGAGAGCCTCCAAACAGTTTTTGGCCAATGTCGCATATGTCACGTAGCTCGGGGTGCTTGATACAATACCGACCGAGAATCAACGACGTATACAAACAGGTGGCGGCGACAGCGAGCGTGACAATTATACCAGGAACAAGACCGAGAACTGAATATGACCTAAAAATTCCTTTCTAGAGGGTGTAAACGCGCAACAAACGAAACTCACCATGGGAAGGACAACATGGCTAAACATATGTACTCCGCGAAGAGGAGAGTAGCCGTCTTGAAAAGCAAGAATTAAGAAAGCGCGGACGTGGAAATTCAGCTACGCACCTTCTGCCAGGAGCAAGTCCTATACTTTATCTCGTGCTCACTTTCGCGAGCAATCTGCAACCCGACGCTCAAACTACTATCTGTACTTTTGTCGCTGATGCTTGACGCGATCTTCTCAGGGTCCCCAGCTTCTTTTACGTATCCGGAAGCCATCTTGAGCAACAAGAGTAGGAAAAGAGAGCGATTAAAGTATCAGTGGGCCCGACTGATGTGATTTTTATACTTCTCGCGCCATCTGACGCCACTCTCGTAACTTGATATTATCTCCGTTTATGGGAATCTTTCTTACTGATGGAAAGAGGCATGATAGAAGGTCAAAAGCATCCTGTACAGTATCAATTAAGGAGGGTAACTTGATGGGTATTCAATGGGCTCACCTTCTCCACCAAGTAGTGATGGTGGTTTCCGACTCGTTGTCAAGCCAAACATCGACCAATTTTTTCTTTCACAACGCATATGAGCGATTAGAAGCGATTCTGCAAGCTGATGAGCAAGGCAGTTAGTCAGTGTTATTGGCAGTGAAATAGGTATATACCTGAGTTCTCCTGAGGTCTTACTCTTTTTTTCTGAGATTTGCGGTTTGCGCAATGACTGATTCAGTGATTGCTAACGAAAATGCCTGAAATCAGTGAAAATGCCTACAAGGTCCAGGCTCACGTGACGGGAATTGCTGCAGACGGCCATCCTTCAAGTTCTTGAATCGGAATGTTGGATAGACTGCAACAGCTGTACATATTCATTCATCTTCTGACTGCAATCCACTTCCGTTCTTTTAGGGCTGTATACATCCAACTTGGCTACATGACTGCAGAGGCGCTGCTGCTCGGAATTCTCTAACCTGGGGGTAGCCGGTCGCCACCACCATCATATGTCACTTGAATTCGTGGAGAACATGCACATTGGTTCTACATAGATTGGTTTTAACCAAAGAAGTATCGGACTCTAGCCGCTATTGAACTTCGTCTCCGATGGATCTTGGAGCGTCCTCGATTTGGAACCTTTTAAGGTTCGGGAAGATTGATTATCACTATGGTGGACTTTGCGGAATGCAGGCCAATATATCAAAGCTTCAAGCTTCAGCCTCTAAGATCCAGAGTTCATGGGAATTATATAACACGCGATTCAACGCGCTACAGCCGCGCAAAACCGTCTTTATCTCCATCGATTCCGAGCTTTGCTCAGTTTTACCCAACAAAGAATGGCGTTCGTCTTCACTTCACATATGGCCACAGTCTCGTAGGTGTTGTTCACATGAAAACACTTTAGTCTCTCAGTCGTCGCGTAGGAACCAGTTATGGGCTGTGACATCGGCTGTTGGAGCTGGTCTCTGTTTTCTCGTTCTTCTGGTCATCGCAGCAGTGTGGAGTCATCCCAAATCGCGTGTTCATTTGGACCGCGTCAGTTTTCGCATCGTGGTCTATGCGCTATTCACTAAGTGATTCAAATTTTTCTGTTGAATACCCTGGATTTGCTTGCTCATGCTTATCACAGCATGTTTTTTGGAATCGCGAGTGCGGTTGGAGGTTCACTTACTAGACCCGGCTTCCTTTGCGGTTTCTCGGTTTTTGTATTGCAGGTGAGCACCGTGAACCTGCGATGTTGTATGTGTTCTTCGGCTAATTGTATTATATTGTCTAGTTGACTTTGGAATTCTCAAGTTTTCTGTTATTCAGCATCGCACTGAATCTTCAGTATGGTGACAATTTCGCCGTCATTTAGAAAATTATCTGACTTCAGCGTAGACTGGTCGTGGTACATGGAATCAACGGGCAAAGAATGGAAAAATTATATATCGTCGCATCTGCGTTCATGGCTATTATCTTGACGGTGCCACCATACGCTGCAGGGCAATATGGGTAAGCGCAATCCATCTATACATTTTCATGCTCTCATGTTGAAATTGATCGCAGCTGGGATCCGCTCGTGCAAGACTGCTGGTATACCAACGACAATCAAAAGCAGCGGTTGATTTGGCAGGTGAAATCCACCGAGAACTTTATCAGTATTGCCCACATTCAAGTTCTATTTAGGTGATGACCCAGTTGGTATGGACTGCGTCAACCGTTATAGGGGAGATAGTATGCTCTGCAACCGTAACGGTTTTCATGTTAAAGCACACCGTAAGCCCACTTCAAAGCCTTTCTTCCCGAACAGAACATTCGGTTGACATTCTCATCTGTTTTTACAAGGTGCGGATCCGACGGGTCTTCGTTTCGACTCAATCCTTTTCGCGCGCTGCATCCTCAAGCGCCCCACAAGTTGTTCATGCGAACAACTATAAGCAGATCATTCTGCGTATAGGTATGTCCTTCTCTCTGCGACAGCTTTGGCAAGTCTTGCTCACTTCGGGCTAGCCCTTTACCCATTAGCGTCTTGTTGCGTGAATCTACTGAGCATCATGTGTGTGATTCATGCGACCGCAGCTGACGGCATACACAACGAAACCGTAAGTTATTCTTGGTATCTATACATATTATAGTCTCACCGTGCTCCAAAGGACTACAATATCCTTCTTCTCAGTAAGTCCTGAACCATATGATCTTTTCAAGTGCCAACAAAACTAACATATTTATTTCTATTAGGCGATTTCTTGTACGGTGGTCGTGCCGTAGTATATGCCCTCCTAGCCGCCTCTGATCCTGTGCGTATTCCGAATTGAGCTCCGTGCTTTTTTGTTCACTTTCTTTAAAGGCTCTAGTCCGTGGAGTGAGAGTTCTCATCTCTCGACTCGTTCACGGTTCCCAGTCTCAATTCAGCTCATCGCAAAAATCACTGAAACACCGCAGGTCAGCAAACTACGCTACCCCGACGTCGTCGAATTTGGTGGTTCACGTTGAACTCTCTACGTTACAATCTCCGACTCTTAAAACACCCGATAGCAAGGATGCAAATGCATCGGTAGAAGCCATCGGATTCGATAAGTCCAACGGCAATGTGTTTGATCATAGCAACAGTTCAAATGTTGAGGTAAGGAATGATGTATCGGGTACTGTAGGAGAGACAGAGAATCCTAGCATTTTTGATACTCGCAGGAGGGAGGAAATGCACAGGCAGGAACAAGATGCGTTCAGGAGGCAGATATAAATTATTAGGAACCATACTTAGAGATAATAGTCTTTGTAAAATATGTTGCTTGCGATACGCGGTACCGTCGCTGTTCGAATGTACAGCTTTGACTCTGTCACCCGAGGTCTCGACCCTATATGGTAGAATCAAGTAATATGATAAACACCAACAGGACCGTGCAATGTCCAGGCGTACCAGTGCTAGCCTTGACGCCCGGTTGTATTCATCTCGTTCAAATATTGTAATGCGCAGATAATAAAAGAACAGTGGCCAAGAACGTCCCTATACAGAAATGACATGATCAGTTGTTCCTGAATTACTTGAACTCGTATTGGAGTGAAAATCACACTCTTGCCCTCTCTCCACTGTTCCCGCATGATAGAGATTGATCTCTAAGAAGTTGTGTGCTGTGCATTCAGATGAGTGAATACAATGATGAAATACCTCACCTTGCTCCAACGGAAAGTAACAAATGTGGCGCCCCCATCATCATGAGATGATGAGAAATGAGTTGGCATTCGCACAGGAAGCGCACTGTATATGTTGTCGTGAAAACTCTGAGGATGATTATCAGTTCGAGGTGGAGATTTTCTGGAAAAAAAGGAAGCTCACTATGTCGATGAAGCCCAGGTATGAGACGAACAATGCGTGAGACGTTTCTCTGATCAGAAGGACAGTACGCACGAGTACGCACGCCGCATATAAACAGATAAACAATACTATTGGCCGACGCCGGCAAGTGCTAAAGCTCTTGCCAAACATGCTCAAATAAAGTTGAAAGCGTTTCTTCCTCCAAACCCTCGGCATGTCGCAAGTCCTGTACGTTCTGTCTCTGCTATGGATCACCATGTTGCTCATAAGCTTCAAGGATTTGTCCTGCGGAATCTACGCTTACGCATTTTCGCTTCATATTGACTCTGCGCTCAGAGGAAGGCAAATATCATGGACTAATCCTCTTTCGTTTGTCACCTGCCGTGACACTGACAGAAAATGTCGTCGGTACCTATTCCGACGGCTCCGGGACTTCAAAGGCTGCGTACAGACAGATATACATCATGGAATCTACATGTCCTCATCTGGGTGCTGAAATGTCTCATGCTGATATAGAAGAGTACGAGGATAGTGTTGTGGCGGTCTGCCCGTGGCATAGGTAGCGGTTCGGCACATGCACTGGTTTTTCAGGGTTTGACTTATGTTATCTTAGGTATGATTTCGACCTCAAGACCGGAAAGAGCGACACTGGTTTGCAGGCATGCACGTATTCCGTGGAGGTCAAACCCGATGCGGACGGAATTGATCAAGTATACATGGAAGCCCCGCGAGAAGGCACGCATTGGCGTGTAGTTGAAATGCGACCTGTTTCTGAAGGTATGTGCTTAACGTTGTTCAAAGTAAAGTTTTTACTGAGATTGTTTAAGAGTTTGGTGATCCGCCTCCGCCTCCACCGTCAGCTGACGCCAATTCCCAGCCTCAAGCAGCAGCACCGCATGAGTGCGAGGAGCCTGTCGTGCCCCCAAAAAATCCACCAAAAACCTTAATGGAATGGGCCGTCCTTATCTTAAATACACCTAATCCAACTCTGAAGGTAAGCTTCGTGCCTAAGTTATCAAAGGCAAATCTCAGGTTGGATCTCATTAGGTGGAGCGTACACGGTACGCAGTTCAAGCATTTCGGACGGGCAAAATAACATCGATAGGCAATAAAATGTCTCAGGCACCTCGACCTCCAGATATCCCGACTAGGGAAGCACAATACTCGATGAATACGGTCGATCCAGGGAAAGTCATGAAACGGAAAAATAGAGCCGTGATGCTACATGCTTTGGCAAATATAGAGCAGTGGGCGTGAGTAAACTCTCTCGCCGATATCTTCGAGTTGATTTGACGTACTGTAGGATAGATCTCGCGTCAGTTTGAGCCAGGCTTTCCGGAGTAACTGACATTGATTACGGTGATGGATCTTAGATGGGACATCATGGCAAGATTCGGTCCCATGCATAAAGATTTACCTCCTGCGTTCTTTTCCGATTTCGCTAAGATGGCTCTGGACGAGTCGAAGCATTTGTGAGTTGCCTTTCTTCCTTTTCACTAGTATTTGTGGTAACTTCTCATTGTCTCGATGGTGAAACAAACCAGCACGCTGCTTCGATCCCGACTTGCAGCAATCTCACCTTCTACTCCATATGGCTCCATGCCGGTACATGCCTCGTTATGGGAATCAGCCACCGTCACCTCGAAGTCTTTTCGATCCAGACTCGCAATCATCCACCTCGTGCATGAAGCGCGAGGCCTCGACGTGAATCCTGCTACTCTAGAACGTTTCAGAAAGGCCGGTGACATGGAAAGCGTGAATGTCATGGAGATTATTCATACTGATGAAGTCACTCATGTCACCGCTGGTCATCGATGGTTCAGTTGGATATGTGAAAAGGAAGGAAACCTGGACCCGGTAAAGACGTTTAGAGAAGAAGTGAGGACGTGCTGGAGGGGAGATATCAAAGGCCCGTTCAACGCTGAAGATAGAGAGAAGGCGGGGTTGAGCAGAGAGTTCTATGAGAATCTGCGTGGTGAGATGCCCATAGAGGCCGAGGGAGGAGGCATCGCGAGTCAAGACAGTACTTTGCAGATGAGTAGTGTAAAGGAGGCACTAGCAGGTGTGAAGATCGAATACGATGCAGTACTTACATAGTTGACGGCCTCAAAACTTTTCCAATGCATGTATTCAGTCAGATACCAGTTCCATTACACAAACGAGCGGATATTATCTTCAATAATTTACAAGTTCATATCTACACGTGTATTAAGTAATTCTTCATATCTTCATATCAAATCTGTCTTCGGAACGCGCCCTCTTCCTGCCGCTGCGTTTCTTGATAAACTGGTGCTCTTTGCCTCTCTGTTTCGCCTACAGCCAGTGGTTCATCAACCTCAGCTTCAGAATGATTCCGTTGACCGAATTCATCGCTAGTTTCATGAACGGCTTCTGAGGACACAGCTGCGTCTTCGGGTTTGCCTGCAATGCTTTTGTCTAGCGGGAACTGCATCGTCGAAAGCTCAATGTGCACTATCAGAGGATTCGGTGATGGTCGTACTGTTGTCGATGTTTCCGGACAATGTTCTGATAGGGTATGCTTCGTAGTTGAAGATCTCCGGGGATGCGAGTGAAAGAACATTTCGGCGACGAGGGTCCTCACACCTCTGACAAGAGCCTGAGAATCTCGCTGAATTCAATAACGAATCTGAACAAAAGCTGGCTACCGAGCTTACCGGATCAGCTGCGGCTAAGAGTGCATACACTATAGCGCGTCCACCGTATAAGAAGTCACCTAGACCGGTAAAAATGTGTGAATAATAGAGTAACATGTTGATTGTGACCTACTAAGAAGAGCGATACGGTAATCCTTAGGCACTATAAGATGGGTTGATATACGGATGTATCAATGGAAAACCTCACGTTCATGTTATGTAGGCCACCTCGGACAGTCGCATGAAGGACACATACAATGCTCAAGAGATTTACGAAGCACGAGGCAATTGGGTACAGCGCTGTCCCAAAAATAAGCAATGATACACTGTCCATGATGACCAGAAGATACCGATACGAAGGATGATATGCTTATGACGGTTTGCATGAATGATTTGTGGAGATGCCGTTGAAAGCCCTTGCGACATAGTCCTAGAGTTTTTCGATATGAACACTCGTCGACGGCGCATCTAAAGAAAGAAAAGCTTTATCGTCATCTGTGCAGCCTTGGAGTCATGCAGCAACGTACGGAGTTTCGAAGCATATAAATTAGGACAGTCGTAGAACAAATAATTTCTCCAAGGGCTGCCAACACAGTCCACGCCAACTGTGTTGTCACCTAGCATAAAGCTCGAACCGATCGATAAGTTAGCAAAGGGAAACAGCAACAACACTAACCTGCCAGATAGTTCGCTGCGAAAGATTATCATTGGTATACCAGCAGTCTTGTACTAGAGGGTCCCAACTGTAAGAGTTTGAGTAAAAGTCGAATCAGAACATGAAAAGACGCACCCGTATTGTTTTGCGGCATACGTCGGCACCGTTAAAACGACCGAAATGCAGGCTGATGCAATTAGATAGAACTTCTCCATCCTCTTCCCGTTGATGCCATGGACCACGACAAGTCTGTCTTTAACTCAGAAAATCCTGGTAAAACCAAATTTTCGACCACGTACTGAAGATTAAGAGAGATGCTGAACAACAGAAAACTTGATAGTTCCAACGTTAGCTGTACGAAAAGATCGGATAAGTGTGGAACATGCTCCGGTGACAACGGCTCTGACCTGAAGAATGAAAACAGAGAAACCACAAAGAAAGCCAGGGGAGGTGAGGAAGCCTGCGACTGCGCTTGCGATGCCAAAGATCAGACTGCGACACATGTCAGAACCTTCTCAACAATGAATGCAAAGTCCAGTACTTGGAAAATAGTGCATAGATTACAATGCGAAAACTGACCCGATCCAGATGAGAACGCGATTTGGGATGATACCATACAGCTGCAATAATCAGCAGAACGAGAAAGCAGAGTCCAGCTCCGACTGCTGAAGTCACTGCCCACAGCTGATTTCTATAAAGCAACTATAAACAACAATTCTCTTCCCATTGAAGAATGAACGCACGAGACTTTATCCATTTCCGAGGTGAACACGAACACCATCTTGTTCACTCAAGGTGGGGGAGTGGTGAGGAACTTCGGGGATAGTCAATTGCGGGAACTCGTTTCGGCTACATAAATACTCTGACTTACCCCAAAACAGCATATTTAAATACCGATGACATTGGAAACAGATACTTATTGCAAAAGCTGTGGACAATTCTTAAAATTATTTGACCTTGAAGTGAGGCTTCTCGTTCGCTGTTGTTATTTCAATGTGGAAAACTGGTACCTGTTGAAATAATCAACTTCAGACTTATTGAGCGAAAGACGAAACCGAACCTTCGGAGTGATTGCACGCATCCACGGTTATTCCACAGCTGAGCAAGTGCCAGTGCAAGAAATTACACAGCTGCAAGTTCATCCATCATGATAATCATATTGAAGAGAAGCTGACATGCTGAGCAGTTATAGAAGCGCTAATTCGTGCAGTGAAGGGCGTTGAGAGACTGAAGCTACTTCAGTTCTTCTGTTATTTTTTTTTTGTTGCGTGATGGTTACCGGTGGAATTTGGACTTCTGAATTTAAAGTAGTTTATGGGGTATTCAAAGATCCGTCCTGTATGTTAGTGCATCAATTCTTGAGGAACCATGCCAGAAATAACAAGATTTCAAGGAGAACGGGACGGATTTCGAAGCGAGTGAGAGACAGTGGAAGGTAAACCGGCACTTTGGGCGGCAGTCCAGTTACGAGTATGTAATCATTTTCCACGCCACGCATCTTTGGCTTCCAGCCTTTGACCTACTGCAGCCTGCTGTATGGAAATGACTACCGGGTTTGCAAATGTTGTAAGCTACAAATGACAGGTCTTTTCTTTTAACTGTATGTGATCCACGAAGCTGAACTGCCTCTGCAGAAAAAGGACAGCGCTTTTAGTTCCCACACTGGGGGCTTTCCGATATCTTTATGGCAGAACTAAACAAATCTCATGTCGAGGCATGTGGGAGAGTGCTGCTCCGTAGCTTGATTCTTCTCTACGTTCATTGATAAGGGTCCAAATGGCCTCCGAGTACAGTCCGGACATCGCAGACACGGAGATTCAGAAAAACAGCGAAAGTGCTGCTAGTATCAGCGATGATACGAGTTCAAGTGCTGAAGTCCTGAGTGTTGGGTTGCAGATTGCTCAGGAAAGTGGCCATGACATTAAGTATAGGACTTGCTCGTGGCAGAAGGTGAGCAGATAATCTTCTTTTTCTTTATCCTCATCCTGGATTCCTTATGAGCCCGTTCAGACAGCAGCCCTTCTCTTCTCGGGGTACATATGTCTGGCAATGCTGTCTTTTCCATCGTATGTCATTCGTGTTTGAAGGTTACTTGAGATAACCTCCTCTTCTCCGATAGGTCTTTTTCAGTACTTGGTCTTGTCCCTGGTGTGATCGTGACGCTAACTGTCGCAGCCGCGTGCTTGTATACGTCCTTGATCCTTGGTCGTTACTGCATAAAGCATCCGGAACTGCGCGATATATGCGATATTGGTCAAAAGTTGTTCGGAGGCTCTCAGCTGGCGTATAATCTAACGTCCCTGTTTTTCATTTTAAACAATATCTTCATACAAGGTAAGTGCTTTCAGACGGACCTGAGGCCACGAACGAGCTTATACACTTTATCTCAGCGTTACACGTGCTGGTGGGCGCAGAGCTCCTGAATACATTGACTGATTCGGCCGAATGCACGATGATCTTTGGTGTGAGTGTGGTTGATACTCATCAGGTCACGCTGTTAAATTCTGAAGCAGGTCATTACTGCCTTGATTTGCTTCTTCGTATCGTTGCCGAGAACATTGAGTCAAATGTCCGGTTTGGGTGTTTTCAGTGCCGTGACTATGGGTATCGCTGTTTTGCTCACAATCGTATTCTCTGGTGTTCAGAACCATCCCTTCGGATACATTCTTGGGGAAGAGCCGATTGTCACAGTGATTCCAGTTAAAGGGACAACCTATGTCGCTGGTAAGTATCGCTACATAACAGTTTTATTGTCGTCGTTTATTGCTTCTATTAGGGATGTCCGCATTTTTGAACATCACGTACACCTTTGTCGGTCAAGCGATTATTCCTTCGGTACGAATACTGCTCACTACGCAATTGCCATCATATATCGAGAAGATTCTTTAGTTCATTGCTGAGATGAGGAATCCCAAGGAATTCCCCAAAGGCACGTAATATCATCTTGAGTTACCTCGTCACTTGCTTCATCTCCCCTCAGCATTATGGGCAACGACGATCGCTGCGACAACTGTATATACATTATGTGGAGCACTGATCTACCATTACGTTGGTCAGTCTGGACATGGATCTATTCTTCTTGCGAAGATCTTATCCTTATTTCTAGGTAACCAATATATGACTGCTCCCGCATTCGGATCTCTGCAGCCTACATTCAAGAAGATCGCATTTTCGTTCGCCATACCGACAATTGTCTACTTGGGATCGCTATACTCCGTCAGTTCACATCGAAACCTCCTTTCAAAAAAGAAGCCCCATGTTAATATACATACGTATCAGTCTATCATTGCGCGCTTCATGTTCTTCAGGATCTTCCGTAACTCTCATCACCGCCACTCGCATACGACGGTAGGTTGGTCAGCTTGGGTTGGAATCATAGCTGCGACGTGGATCATCGCATTCGTCATTGCTTCGGCGATTCCCTTTTTCTCGGACATGCTCAGCTTGATGAGCTCATTATTCGGTGAGAATGTCCTTGTGTTGCTTTTTTCAGATGGCTTATAATACTTGTCTTCTTATTGTTTTTCAAAGATGGATGGTTCGGGTAAGTATCTGTCTCAGTCACATTCATCTCATTGAGTCGACTATTCTAGCTTCATATTCTGGGCTATGGCCTATCTATCCCTTTATCCCGTGAAGGAGAGATGGAATGGTCGTCTCAGGTCTATCGAAACCCTCATGAACTACCTCCTTATGCTTCTGGGTTACTACATCCTCATTGCTGGGACATACGTTAGTAATAATTTTTCTGCGCGGTGTGTGCCGTGCAAAGACTGAACAGCTATTGCCTAGGTTTCAATCAAGAGCATCATCGACTCTTATCGTGCTCAGATGGTAGGTTCAGCATTTACATGTGCTAGTAATGGTCTGTAGCCGGGGAAATGCAGCACTTTCGTTTTCCATGTCTGTATTTGTAAGTCAGTAGCAAATGTTGAGATATAGGTGCCATGATGGTTCGTTATCGTACACTTAACGTAGCCCGTGAACGACTGACTAGTACGCTAGTTTTAGACCGAGCGCTTCTCTCCTAGACCTTGACTTGGGATCAAAAAAAGGTTTCTCCCCAATGCTGACCACTCGATTTCCTTGACGGTGTCCTTCGTAGTCGTTCCTAAAGTATGCAAAATGCTTGAATCAAAACATGACCCACGGATGAAAGGACTCACGTAGCGGTATGAAAAGCAACACGATTATCCCAGATCGCGACATCGTTCTTCTTCCATTTGTACCTCACCTGCCAGATAGTGAATTGTGATGTCGTGGGCGAGTCAAGGATACTCACCTGAAGATCGTGATTATCTGCGATGTGTCTGAACAAATAGTCGAGGATGTCGTCGGACTCATCTGGCCCAAGTTCAACGATGCGCTTCGTAAATCTAGGAAACAAACAAATGCGAAAAAATTACTCCTAGGTCTTCACCGGTTGGCGAGACATACTCTCTGTTCACGAAAATCGTCTTGAACCCCGTAACCGGATTAGTTCTAATCACAGGACTACATACCACAAACGAAGAATTAGCATCGCACCGCATTTCAATGTAGCACTGACTGTACGGCGAACAGGTCCCTCCCTGTATTCTCCGGCGAACCTCTTGGATCTTGAATTTTGAGGCCATTTGCTTCAGCATGCTAAGTCGTAGGTATCATTAGCACGCTAGACGCAGATATAGATCCGTTGACGAACGGCGAACCCTGACAAAATACATAGCATCGTGGACTGCCGTCAAGCCTTCAAGAAACTTCTGAAAAGCAGGTGAAAGCTTGTCATACGCTTCGTATCCACTAAGAGGCCAAAAGAGTTCAATGATCCGATCCTCAAACCTCGGAGGGGTGGCGAACTTGCCTAGCCCACTGCCATAATCTCAGGTGAAAGAGACAATAAGATATTGAATTAAGACTCACAAGGGTATCGCCTCCCGCTACGGCAAGATTTAGATAACGGGAACACGCTGCCGCGCTCGTGATCATAAAACAAATGAAGACTCACTTGGCGGAAGCGTATGCATCTTTAGAATCTAATTCAAAAATGAGGCAAGTGACCTGGGAGCGAAAGTACGATTTACGGCGTAATCCGACGGGACGCGCTCAAAAGTGATATCAGCGTGCCAACCTTCGCCTGAATTGACCAGATAACGGTAAGGATTTGACAGACTGGGAGAGCGTGTATGATCAACTTACTCGCACGCCTGATCTCATTTGCCGCAATCCTCGAAACGCGTGAAATTCCTCTGTAAAAACACACACCAGTATCAGCTTGGAACAGACTGATCATGAATATCCCTTGAAGCAACACACCCCAATGAAGAAATAACTGAAACATCAGCCCCAAGCTCAGGCGTGTCCTCCGAAATCGGATGCCTATGCAACGTCGAACTTTCAGGTTTCCCAGAAAGCCTACCCATCCTTTGTCCTAACTCCTTCTGCTGCTCAATCTCCAGATCCTGGTCAGTGAAAAACACAACACCACGATGCGCGACGAGAGTCCCGAGGTCCTTGATGAGCTCATCTGAGTTCGCAGCTACGAGGAAGCTCGAGAGCTGGACGGATTTGTCTGGGAATCGGGTTCCTGTGCATGGCGTTTCCTCGATCGATTCAAAGGCGCTCAAGGACCCTAGGATGTTTAGATCTACGTATCCGGCAGTGGGTGCGGCAACCATCGATATATGTCGTGATGGGTTTTGTTGAAGAGCAAACAACTGAAGCGTAGTTTACACCCTTTGACCGCAATCGTTTTATCAGAACCTGCCGTGAGTAGCCTGAGATGGACATGTCATATGTGAGCGCTAGACCTTCGGAGAAGCTCCACTGGATTCCTGCTAAACCCTAAGCATCTGATGTGATAGAAGTGGCCACGAAAGAGATACATTATAACATATGAGAATACACCTTGCGAAGGATTTTTGGTGCACATTTCATTGACGATGCGGTCACATGACATTTTCGGAAGTTCCCGGAATGCTTACATCAGTAACTGCATTTGATCATAAATTCCCATCCTCGTCCCAAGAAGCCCAAAGGAAGAAAGCTCATTGTATTTACAGAATCTTCTCGTTCAACAGTCACCTCTCAAGATCTCGCGTCACTAAATTCCTGGTGAATCACTTCCGACTTGTCCTCGTTACTCGGCGTGTCAGCTTTTGAACTCAGGCTTCCTGTTTCGGACAACTTCGCTCTCGAGGCCCTCTCGTTTTCATCATCGATGAATCTCTGAGGTCTTGCAGTCTGAATCGCCTCTTTGTTTCCGATGACGACGAGCAAGTCCTTGTTCTCGCGGTAGAGCCTGTCAATATCCTCGAGATGCCTGTTTGCTGTCTCGGGATAGAAGAACCATATGAGCTACAGAGATGAAGTGGAAGGGAGAGGGAGGAAGGTGAGCGGCTCGTAAGGACTTTTCTTGTAATAGAAGTCTCCTTACCGGGACGAAGAAAGCGTTGAAAACTGCCCAAATGATATAAAATCTCCATCCGAGATTGGCTATACCAGTCGGAGTGATTTGCACTACGATATAGTTCGAAATCCAGTTACTACCGGTGCCGAGCGCTGCGCCTTTCGTACGCATGGCCAGAGAGTTGATTTCCACCGGGTACAGCCAGGGGACACCCTAAGAACGACATTAACCAGTTGAGTACAGAATCTTTAGCAAAAGTCAGATGTTGGTGCTGAAAACAAACCTGCCAGCAAATTCCGAAGAATACATAATATGCGAAGAAGAACGCGGTTGCACCTGCACCAAACGTGGCTCCTGTCGCAGTACCATCTGCATGCGATAAGAGACCGGCAATTACTATGTAACATACGCATTGACCGGCAGCTCCCCACATCATGAGCTTACGACGGCCAGCACGTTCTATGAGTATGAGGCCCGCAAAGGAGAATACCAGATATGAAACGGAGTTGCAGGCGGCAAGAAGCCGGGACGTGGTATTCGATAGCCCAACAGAATTCTGGAGCACCAGTGGAAGACTGCACAACGTAAAGATGTGTGAACGCAGAGAACAATACACGAAAAAAACTTACTAGTAACTAGTGACGTTAATTCCGACAAATTGTTGCATCCACTGTGTTCCTAATCAAGTTCCGTCTTCAGTATCTTTCAAAATTCAGAGTGGCCAGAACAGTTCCCCACCTACACCAAGGAAAAGGCGCTTGACCATGCCCGTGTCACCCGTCCTTCCGTGGAAGACGTCCGACCAACTTGGAGATTGCTCTCGCTCAAGCCTCACCGCTTCCAAGATCTCAAATTTCTGGGTTACAATTTTAGGATCTTTCGGTGTCACGCCCTCGCCTTCTAGCGCTACCAACACATTCACTCCTTCCTCTTCGTACCCGTGAGCAAGAAGCCAACGCGGACTTTCTGGAAGCCAGGGAACCGTGGAAATAAGGATGACCGAGAAGACCAGCTGGAAGGCGATAGGGAACCGCCAGCTGACACTACTGTCGACAAAGCTTAGTCCGTACGTCATCCAGTTACTCAGCGAGAAACCAGCAATGTTCATTCTATACAGGGTCCAGTAAGTGTTTTGTCGCAATACTGAGGAAGGTGTTACAAACATCATTGAGAAGACAATGAGCTTCCCTCTCCATGAAGCCTTGGACGTTTCACTCTGCCATACAGGTGCGGTCGCAGTGTTCATGCTTAAACAGGCGTGCGTAAACTTTGTGGGAATATGGTACACCGACGGAATATATCTTTGCACTCACCCGTTTCCCAAGCCTGAAAGATAGTCATATGACAATTCATTCAGCCTTGAAATACGCTGCGGAAGTACCCGGGGAGGGCTACATACCAGTTATCAGACGTGCAACGATCATGTGGGCTATTGAGAAGGCAGAAGCCTGTAGGATTGCCCCAATAGTCATGATGATAATTCCTATGGATGGATCATGCATTACGTCCCGTAGCAGATATTCAAGTGAAGACGCTCACCTATGATGAATGTCTTCTTCCGTCCAAAGTTCTCGCCTATAATGTCAAACGTTAGGCAGTTGTTCGCATTGTGAGGCAATTTGAGCAACTCGCCGAAAACCAAAGTGAACATTGCACCAAAGAAACTAAATGCCAGGGCAATTCTGAGCGATATTTCCTTTGGAAAGCTAAACAGATACGGCATACCATCCGATGTCGTACAGCGAGACGATAGTTCCTTGCAAGTTAGAATCTTCGAATATATGCGCATAAGAACACGTCAAAACCCCACAAATGTTCTGGTAAAAGCTTACCAGGATTGCCCATCGTTTGCAGAAAAGTCTCTGTAACAATGATTCCACCAAACACTCCTTGATCGTACCCTGTCCGATCCAACACGTCAAATTCGAGCTAGAGCTCCACCAAATCTCTTTCACTCACCAAAGAGCGTCATCGCTGTTGTACACGCGACCTAGATTTGTATTTGACGCGTGAAAAGAGGTACATTGACTTGAGCAAGGGAGATTCATCCTACCGAAACCCATATGTTGAGCTTTGTACCTGTGAGACCGAAGTATGGCCTTTCCGAAGAAGTTGTTTTACGCATTCGAAACGCCACAATATAGCTAAGAAAAAAAGAGTGGAGCTAGTAGTACTAGTAATGGTCAGAGGGGAGTTCGTCGTGAGCTTTTCTTCGATCGCAGGGCTTTTATAACGCGCGGTGCTGCCTTCGAATGAGGTCATCACACCGAGGAACACCTCACGCGTACGAACAGGTACGAACGAACCGTTTGACAAAGCACTTACCCCAGCAGTTCTGACCATCCTGTAGGGATTATGTACCGTCAGGTGCAAGAGAACAGCGTGCCAAGTGCCACTGTATGGAGGCATCGTATAACCGGGTGGGGTCAAGTGAGGTCATATGATGCAGGGCAATGTGCAAAACAAATTGTACCCACTAAATCAGGCAGAGACAATTTGTGGATTCCCAATTACCGGAGCTGTCTTGACATCGTACAAAGATTATTGTACGTTATAAATAAGAAGCACTGTTGAAGAGAAAAACCTTTCGACCATTGAACGAACTTGAACGGAGGAGAGAAAAGTGCGCAGAAAACGAATGTGAATGAGAGTGATGAACCGGTCTAAAAACCAGACTGAGAGAGCCAGATGATCATATAGAGCTTGTTTCATGGAGAATAAAACCCCGAGAATAATATCGTAGAGGAGAATGGAGAAAAGAAAGACCATAACATCAGAAATTATCATAATTTGAGCTCAGTGAGGACCCGTCTGGCAAGCATTTGATATTGCCAACCATCTCCTCCCGCTCTGCGGAACTGGATTCCATGGAGTGGTAGCCAAGGTACCTGGATTGGGCAAATCAACTCTTCGGTTCGACAGCTAGAGAGAAAAGGCTTACTTTTACAATGTTGATCTCGAAACGAACGCTTAGAGAGTTATTCCCCATACTCTCAAACACGTCTCTATCCACCTCACTAGTAGGCAACGGACTAGGACTTCGGGGTGGCGCAGGCGCGAAATCACGAGGTATTGGAGGAAGTGTCTTACTCCTCACTGAACCAGAAGGAGAGTTCGGGGTAGCAGGTGTTTGAACTGTTTGTGGCGGAGGTGTCACATCAATCTCGACCGACAGCGGAGCATGTCCTCCGTTAGTCGTCATAGTCGGTGCTTGCGGGTCATTCTCTACGGCGGGGGTGTGCGCCGAAACATTAAAGAATGAAGAGGAACCAGTGCTCGGCGTGGTAGTCAATGTGGTCGCGCCAGATGGCCGGCCAGGATTTTCGCCGCCCCGCTCGCGGTCGCGGTCTTTGTCTAGAGACATGTCTCGATCTTTGCCGCCCCGCCCTCTGATACTGAAAGATAACTTCGATGATTTCTTCACGATACTGGGTCGAGGTGTGGAAGGCTCTCCTGGGCCAGAAGACGCTTGATGATGATGCGTCTGCCGTTGGTTCAGCGAGCCAGGTTCGACAGACGAGATATCGATCGAAGGCAAGTGAATGCACTCGAATCCTCCTTTATATTCGCGATATTGCACTTGCATTCGATCAAGGACCTGCCGAATATCAGCTTTGATCATAGCCGGAGACTTCGTTGACGTGGTGGCAACGCTGCAGAGCAACCAAAATTAAATCAACCCATAGAGCACGGCGAGTTTACGTACCTGAATAGACCTTTCAAGAAGACTGGCTTTGCACGCTCATGATCGTGTCCACCATCCACTCCAACCTCATCGTCACCCATGTGCTCCCGAGTTCCATCCCTATCTCTAAGTCTGCCTTCTTCATCCTCATTCCTATCCTCCTCACTCACCTCCTCCGTCCTCGCAAACAGCCTCTCAGCTAGCGGCCGCGTCATTCCGCTATACCCAGTCGAAGGCCTACGGTGACGCCCAACAGTCCCACCCATGGCTCCTGATCCGCCCAACAGCGCGGCCCCCGTGCTGCTACGTCTCTCATGCCTCGATCTTGATCCCGAAGGGTCCAAGATAGTCGCTGCCCGACGATGAGTGTGGGATAGCGGCTGAGATTGGCTATGTGATATTGCCTTTGGGGACTCTGCACCCGCAGCGACTTGTTGAATATTCTCCTTCTCACCGGCACCACCCTCTTTCACCGCTTCCTTCTCATCCAACGACTTGATCTTCTCCTTCTCCGACCACGCCTTCTCTCTTTCATTCTCACCAGAAGTCGCCCCCGTCCGGTGTGTATCCATACTCCTCTTCTCATCACTAGGCCTAGGGCTCATATTCGTACCCTTTCTCCCAAGATGATGTCTTCTCTCATCCCTCCCCACCAACATGCTCCCAAACTTGCGCACGAGGGTCGCACCGTGTACCAACGGCGATGCAGGTATGTTGTTATACGCTCTTTCCTGCTCCTGCTCCCTCTCCCTCTGCTTCTCTTCCTCGCGCTGTCGCTCACGTTCAGCAAACGTCGTCACCTCAGGCCCCGCAGTCCGCGCTACCTGAGGCGTCCCCGATATATCCGTGACCGGCCTGTCCTTCCCTCCAACCATCAAAGTCTGCGCCTGCGCTGCGCCCGGTGCTACAGATGCAGGCGGTGTCCTCTCACCCTTCTCATCCACTGTACTCGGTGTACCAAACATACCACCCCATCCACGCCCAATGGTATTCGTAGCACTCGCAACAGGCCGCTGGCTCAAACTATGACTCCTCCTATGCGTGCTCGCTGGAGGTGCACGAGGAAGCGTACCAACCGCGCCCATACCAACACCGGCAGTGGCATTACGTCCCTGCTCGACGTCCACCTTCTTGCCGGAAGCCGGTGTTGGAGACGCCGGAGGCAAGCCAGGATCACGCGCACGGGGCTGGGGTCCTTGTTGAAATGCTGCTTGGAATGAAGGCGACGTGGGTGACGGCGTAGCGGGGTTATTTGCGTCGTACGACAAACCAGAGTAATGTGATGTTTCAGGTGCAGGAAGTCTCGGTAGAGCCATACTATAATCTGCGCGAGTATTGGCGGATGGTGGGGGGGGAGCGAGCCCTGCTGAGGCAGGTGTGTGGGCTTCTGCAACGGGTTGAGCCGGCGCAGATATTTGCCCTGGTCTGTCGGGAAGGATGACTCCGTTTGTCGGGGGAGCAGCCCCATTGACATTATTGACCGAGGTGCCGTTGACTGCATATCTCGGGCCATGACCGGCGTCAGCGACACTGAGTTGACTGCTAGCAAACCCGCCTGGCCCATATACTCTCTCTCTTTCCATTTTCTCTCGAGCAAGGTAATACATGCTGATGAGAGGGTGGAAGCCTTGCGTCGGATCAAGAGGTTCGCCATTACCATCGACTAATGCCCCTCCATGAGAGACCAGTTGAGCTTGCGAGGACGGTGGTGAAGTAGAAAATGGGTTACTCGATGACGAGGGGGAAGTAGAACCAGACGAGGGAGAGAACAGCTTCCGGCGGTAGAATTCAAATCCAGAGAACCGTTTAGATTTCTTTCCTGGGGTCAGAGGCTCGTTCGTATGGCGGGAAGCAGTATGGGAGGTTCCACCATCGCTCGTGAACGATATTGCAAGACTCGAGTTCGACATCGACTCTCCCCACCTCCCAGAGCTGCTCGAGCTGCCATAACCGTTTACACCTCCCAAGCCACGTTTGCGATTCCAATTCTGAACCGCCTTTGTGTAGGCATCACTCTCGAGCACGCCGACGAGCTTCTTCTCAATGTCCGCATCCGTGCCGAATTCGAAGCCTTTCATATCATGTATGACCTGGCGATCGAGTTCGTCGGCACGGAGAGGCTCGCGATGGAGAAGATGATTTTCGGGCGGGCCCGAGAAGCCGCGGACCATCCAAGGATGAGAGAGGACTTCCGAGAGGGGCGCACGCAAGGCTGGGTTGGTTACTAGCATACGAGATAGTAGATGCTTGCATTCTGGTAGCCAAGTGAATTGAATGAGTGTGATTGGTAACCAACAAAAAGGCCTGCTTACCTGCACTTAACCATACAGGATACTCCACTAACCCTCGCTTTATCTTCGCATGTAGTGCAGGCATGCTCTGGTCATCAAAGGGCACCTTGCCGCACACCAGCACATACAGGACTACACCAAAACTCCACACATCAACTTCAGGCCCAGTGTATACTTTTGCGTTGAGCAGCTCAGGGGCAGCAAAATAGAGAGAGCCACAAAATGTTGATAGGTGCGCCCCGGGGTCATACAGATTGGAAAGGCCAAAATCGATGATCTTGATGTTGCCTGTCTGCGAAATGAGAATGTTTTCGATCTTGAGGTCTGGGAAAAAGCTACAGCTACTTGAAAGATTAAGCACTCATTGAAAGCGCACCTCGATGAACAACATTGTTCCGATGACAGTAATCTAATGCGCTCCCTATTTGCCTCGCAAACTTCCTCGCGACACGTTCTCGCAGTCTGCCGTGACTGATGATGTAGTCGAGCATTTGTCCACCGTTAACATACTCGAATACCATATAATAGTGGTGCTGATGAACTATCATCTCACGCATGCCGCAGATGTACGGATGGTGAAGAAGCATGGAGAGCGCTGCCTCTCTTAGCGTCCGGATCTCTTTAGAAGCATCCTTAGAGGCCTGACGAGCGATAGCGTCCGGGGTCGCCGTACTCGACGGCGGTGCAGCGGGATTGACCCGGGGAAGAATTTTGACCGCAAGCTGTCGCAAAGCAAGCCGGTCAATAAGTAACAAGTATAGGACACGATATGAAAAAGGCACCTCATACCTGTTCACCTGTGATATTGTGTGCTGCAAGCTTAACTTTGCCCATGCTCCCCGCTCCCAAAGTCTTGCTGAGTGTGTAATCGCCCAGTATCCGATTCGAGCGACTTGACCTGCCGGTCGAAGCATGTCTTTTTTCCCTTTCCCTGTCTCTATCCTTGTCTCTGTCTCCGCCTCTGTCATCTGACGAGCTGCCAGTGTCACGATTTGTCGAGTTGTTCGTCGCGACACTGTAGGATTGAGGGGGCATCGAAACAGGTCTTGGTTTCCCTGAGGTCGTTGTACGAGGTTGTGGCTGCGCTTGCTGAACGTGCGTAGAAGTGAGAATGGGCATATCGTACTCGTGTCCGGCTACGACAGTCCCGCCGTGCGATGGTGTGGCTTGGCCGTTTTCTGATACTGGATTGAGCTGTCCGGCAAGAGACGTAGGATATCCTGCTGCCATGCAACGAATGAGTTCGTATTAAATCGTCAGTTGTCGATGCCGTAGCTGTCGTTGAACACGTAGAGGATCTCTGAATATGAGTTGTAATTGTCGGTTCCGCCCGTATTGTTCAAGAAGACAATGTGTCTGAGGTCGTCCTCGATGGCTAGCAAGCCCTGTTTGACCACGAAGCAGAGAATAAAGGGAAAATGGGGCTTGAGGACGTCAAGGACAGCGTCGAGAGGAGAACGGACAGCGACGGTGAATCCAGTGAATTTTGGAGAGTTGGAAGGATTGTTTGTTACATCGGGTGCAAGGTCACACCTCGATTGACTAATCACGCTTACCCCATCGGGCAGTCCCATTGCCGTACTCCGAGTTCTCGGGACGCTCTCGAGCAGAATAGTCTACTACATACATAGCAGAGAAAGGTACATTCTGTTTTATCACTGTCATTCTAGGCAGAATACATCATCGTGTTGCTGCTAGAGACGTATTTCGGACGAGGAAACATGCAATTGTCCCTGAATCCTTTACATCCATAAATAGATAGATGTAGTACATCGATTGGACTCGGACGGGAACACAGTTTGTCGACAGACTCCGACCGAAATCAATATACGTATTTCCATGAGTACATTCTGTAGAATTCACTAATCAACAACAGGACGGGAGTAAAAAAAAAACGAATCTACTTGCCAAATACGTTACACCTGGAGCCCCGGGTCCAATCAGAACACGAACATCGCTAAAGAAACTCGCGCGCTATTTGCTCTTCGCCCTCTCACTCTTGCTCGATTCGAGAACAGGCAGCCAGTTCACGGGATGACGGTTGAACATGGGCCATGCCGGTACGATGATCTGGTATATATACATCCGTGGTGGAGCAGGCGTTACAAGCGTAGCATGAGAATGCGTCCCACCCCGCCCATATAGTCAGGCACAGCGGCATAACAGAGTCAAAGGCATTTCCGTGATATACCCAACGATGGACATGGCGTTGAGCGTTGACAAGACAACCACGAGTATGAAAAGATAAGTCACCGGGGCACGGTATTAGCATCCAGAAGGAGGTGGGTGAGATGATTAGACAGCGTGTGATGATGAAAGCGCATCAAATAAATCACGATAGGATCCAAAAGAGACCGTTAGAATGTCATATGAGATGTTGACACAAAGAGGAGAGGTGTAAGACCCGAGAAAAAATGAAAGACAAAGCAAGAATCAGTAAGCGCAATGTGATAATTTCTAGACAACATTTACCGCAAAGAGTAGCACTGAGGACGTGCCAAGGAGCCCAAAGGTCACCTTCATGGATTGCGAAACGAAGCCAAGAATGAAGGCTAATACCTGGGCATCCGTGATTAGCAGAAGGGAAACAAGAAAACGCATAAGTCGCAGAGGCTCCACGACCGCAAAATGAAACCATTTGACTCACCGTGCTCGATATTAGCCATGCTCTAGCAATTTCATCCACAGATTTTTGTCCGGCGAAGTCCTATGCCAGTCAAGGTGTGCAGAGCAGAAGAATCGGTCGGTAGTGATGTCACGTTCAAGGATTGAGCCCACAATAGACCGATATGCGTGCAAGTAGGAGTACCGACAATAAATGTCAGTATCTGTGAATACATTGAATGTTCAGTAACGTACGATTCTGCCCTCAAAGTATTCCTGTAATGCTGCAATCATCTTTGACTGCACAGTTTGTTCGAGTGAAAGTTAGAGAAGAACGCTTTTGATTTACGATTGGAGAGGTGAAGCGAGACAAGTTGCAGCGTTCAACGTGGACGTGGCGCTGGCAGGCGCCGAAAATTAGCGCCGAACTATATACTCAAGACGCTTGCGAAGAGTACACGAATCATACAATTTTACGAGTAGATAAAAGACAAGAGTACGCAAACCCTCATGAAAGTATAGAGCATGTAGCTATTCATTCTGTATCGTCCGAAGTTTGCTTAGGTAGTAAAAACACCCATCCAAACCCTCTTACCGAATCTCCCTTCGCCCCAAAGAAAATCTCGCTCTCATATGCCCAGTTCACGGCACCTCCAATACAGTCCCTCAATCCTTGTACAAAAAGTAGCGCATCATGCCTTGTCGTTACACTGATTGTCGTAGCACTGCTACCCACACCCAAGGTTGTCGGAGTGGATAGTCCAAGGTTGAAATACTGCCACCAGGAAGACCGTGAGCCCGCAGCGGGTGCGTCAGTAGAATCTGAAGTTTTAATATGTGACAAGAAGGCTTCTTCGTGCTCTGCGAACGCGTCGAATTTTTGTTTAATCCATGTCCAGGCTTGAAGAATAGCACCAGAGATCCCTATACCGTACTCGGCCATAATAATAGCAACCAGATTTAGCTTCCTGTCCAAGGACTGGTCAACATTGTACAGAAAGACATCCTGAAAGTTCTTCAGTTGCAAATTTGGCCCTCCCCGGTAATTGCCAAAACGTACCCATGAAGCAACGATGATATCCGCGGCCAACCGCCTCATCATGCACAAATCATCTGACCCCTCCACTTCGTCGATGTTCAGACCCTCTGCGGCTTCGACAAGATCAAAGATGAGTTGCAACCCACTGAGATCTCTCCGCAGGTCCATATACTCATCGACCGGTAACACAATACCCTTTTCTCGGTATTTCAAGGCCGTAAATTGAGCATCACGAAGAGCAAGCAGTGACTCTGAGAAACGTCTCTGCCACAAGGGCGAAGTCTTCGTTTGGATCATGGAGCGAAATCGCGGTACTAAACTGCACAAATATCAGCAATGATTAATGACACGGGGGAACAACACCGAAAGAAAAACCCCTCACCATCTATACCACGCGTGTCTTTCCAAAATCTGAATGAAATCAGCAACACTTTCTTGCTCTTCGTCTTCTTCTTCTTCCCACCCAAGCTTCACCGGCCCTATACCTCTGAGTATCTTCTCATTTTCGCACATCAACAGGTTCCAAAAATCCACTACAAGCCTCAGTTGCGGAGAATCGCACGTCGGGATACACAACGATGCAAGAAGTCCAACTTTCATTCCTGGAATTTTCTCTCGGTCTCGAGGGTCCAAGATAGGTTGACACGTCGATGTAACCGCCGTGCTCGCCATACTTGTTGAGTATTCTCTTCGACCGTTGCTTGGACCTTCGCAGGCAAGCCATCGTTCAGAATCCAACGTGACAGAACGACAATGCTTGTTGGTACGCAAATCGAATTTGCTCGTCAAAGACAGGAGATCAGGAAGTTGATAGCTGGCGGCCATGGGTAAATCAAACCAAGAGAAGGAAGAAATGAGAATGCACGACAGTGAAGAAACGGACCAGCATTTATAGCAAACGTAAAGTGTAGCGCTTTCGGTAGCGCCAGAACGATAAGAGAAAGTTCGCACAGCCACCAGTGGCTTACTGCCACTAAAAGTACCTTTGGATCTGTTGAGCTGCCACTAATGTTGTGTTTAGGTGCCACTTTTGTATGTTTGAGACGAATCTGTTGTCCCTTAACGATGAAGCCTGAGATCAACGAAAGTCTTTCAGAACTCGGACACAAGGAATCTCTCACAGTAGTAACGAGGTTCAAGTTGCTGAGCTTCTCAGGAAACAACCCAGTAGAATGTAATCATAGATAGTCCAGCATAAAGGAAGGTCTCGCGAGATAGGATTACAGGTAGAATTATTAAACTCGGAAGGGATACCACTGCCATTTTCATCTCGGTCAATATCAAGTTGATACTTACGGTAGCAAATAACTCAGAACTCTGAAGTGTGCAGGATCCTAACCAAAGCAGCACTATATCTGTACTTTCAATGATCAAATTCATAGGTATAACGAGCGAGGATAGTCCTGGCAGGAAGCCAAGTATGAAAACCACTGAAGCAGAATGAGCGGCGTGAGATAGATAAGTATGTAACGAAATAGTAAAAGAGACGACATAATACACAACCATTAGTTGCCAACTTCTTACTGATGCTCGTCAGCTTGAATAAGTGCAACTGCTCTCTGCGACCGAGGTGTAATCGTGCAACGGAACGCACTTGGGTGACTGCACAAGACAGATAACAGATGTAAGTATTTTGAGAGGCAGCAACATATATATATCAACTCCTCACCTAATTGTCCCAGTCGTCTGTTCAGTATCGGGCTCGATAACAACACCGTTCTCAGAGTACTTGGTAATATCAAACACTGCCAGAACCATCGCACAAGAAATGAAGACTGATGCATCCGCGAGAACTCGCCCTGTTCAGTGTTTACATGCAGCATAATGTTTCAACGCAAGTACAGTCACAAACATACCAGGACAAATCCTATTACCAAAACCTTTACATCAGATAAATGACGAAGTAAGAGATTCGTCAGATACATACCTCCGTCCAAACCCGAAGATTAGCTCGCGTGGATCCATCTCAGGTTTGTGTCCGTCGTTGTCCAAGAAGCGCTCGGGATCAAACTCCATTGGTCGTTCATATACTTCAGGGTCGTGAGCCATTTGCCTGCATATATCCCTAAGTAAGAGAAGATGACAGAAGAAAAGATGGCCAATGACACACCAAAGATTAGTGATGACGAGAGCACCCTTCGGAATCACGTAGCCATTGAAGATATTGTCTTCAGTCACACGATGAGGGATGCCTGCAACAAACGAAATGTCACATAGGGAGACAGTACAAAGTCCAAACGTGAACACTCACCGGTAGGTGCAACGGAGTGCCAACGAATAGCCTCGAGGGCTAACGCATTCAAATACGGAAGCCGGTCTCTATCGTCGA
Organism: Omphalotus olearius VT 653.13; assembly: GCA_000296255.1. Lineage (NCBI taxonomy): Eukaryota > Fungi > Basidiomycota > Agaricomycetes > Agaricales > Omphalotaceae > Omphalotus > Omphalotus olearius. The sequence goes on from JH814835.1 coordinate 210,308, forward strand.
AGCTCGGAAGGCGATCGTTACCGACAACAGCGTCGAGTTCAGCCTGAGCTTTGGCCTGAACCTCAGGATTGAGTGCCATTGCTTTGAAGAACGAGTAGATTGTGGAGACAGTCTGCAAATTAATATCTTGACGTCAGTCACTGACAGGGCGTGTTACAATGATGGTACTTGCAGTGTCCGCTCCGCCTGGCGGGAAGAAGACAAGTTAATTTAAATTTATACAAAGAACAATGATAAACGAACCTGAATAAAGAGATGCAGCAGACCATTTGATGTCAAACTCTTTCTCGGGAGTTAAGGACTCTTTTCCCTCCAGTAGCTGCAACGTATATGAGGGTTCCGCAGCACCTGATGCCTATACAACGATTACAACGTGATACGACCAGTAGAAGTACTACATGTCTACTGACCATCTGATCTTTGACGAACTGGAAAGGTTTCTCAACCATGTCATTGAGCGTGATTGCCCATTCCTTAGCCGTCTGTTTGAACCCAGCACCGGGGAGCCAGTCGGGAATGTGGCGCACTGTGTGGCGATGAATTAGTTTGATACCACAGTTATATAATCGCGAAAGACTCACAAAACGGGGCAAGGTTAACTAAAAATCCCCCAGGAGCAGTAGAGTACGAGAACTGCTCTGTTGCTCTGTCAGCCAATTTCACGAACGAGTCCTCGCCTTCGGAAACCTCGTAGCCGTGAGAGATACGCAGAATGATGGCACCAGCGGTCCTACGAAAGTGGAATTCAATACCGGCGAGTTTTCGAGGATGCATGGCATACAGCGAACTCGTACTCACTTGCGAATATGGTCGGAAAACTTACTCGGATGAGCGAGCAGTCGTTTCAGGAACCGATGCGTCTCCAACTCCTCGATCGGGTGAAAAGATTTCATAGTGACAGCGTTACCGAAAAGCTGATGAGCCAGACGACGATAGCTACGAAAGCGGTCTCCGTAGGGAGTGAGAGCCAAGGTATTCTTCCAGCCTATGAGTTCGCCGCCCATAGGGATGACAGGCCGGTCGGAATAGATAGCGCTATGTTTTTCGAGCATGTCCCTCGCCACTCGCGCCGAGTTGACGATGATGAGAGTCTGGCCGAACACTAGTAATAATTTGCCTCAGAAGACTGATGCATTTTCGAAATTCTCACCGTACTTACAAGACACTGATACGATATTTCCTACAAGCAAAAACCGTCACTGAAAGACGGAGCCTCCATATTGATAGACTGGCCTACCATATAACTGACCCCACTTTGCGAACGTCAGCCATTCTTTTTCATTTGGCATATCGAGGAGATTGCCAATCAACGGTAACCTCCTAGGGCCAGGAGGCCCAGGAAGCTTCGAAGTGTATGAGGAAACCAATTGTCGAACGATATACACAGCTATAGCCGCAAAAAACAAGTCGAGATAGTTCAGGTTAGCCATAGCGAATAAATGATCTGTTAGTGAGGGAATGAAGGAAAGAGTGATAGTGGCTCACTTTGCGTGCTTATAAAGTCCGCGGCCCCATGCACATGTTCAAATCGATGCACCACGGAATTTGTGTTTCCGCGGAGTTTTCTTCCATACTTTCAAGGAAATACCGAAAGTCGCATACTAAGTTTACTAGTCAGAAGACTGACCAGCTATAGAACCTTTTAGTCCTGACAAATCCTTCAACTCTGCGCTCTTCGAAGGTTTGGTCACCGTTTTACCGCGACTCGCGGAGTTTTCTAAGTCGAAAGTCCGAGAACTTGAACTGAATGGATAACCCAGGATCATCATGATAAATTCTTTTGAGTCGTTCTTTCAATGAAATTTTTTTGATTCCGTAACGAGTCGCATTGATGGCTATTGACGAAGGAGAGCAACAACTTGAAAAATGATGGTGGTCACATCAGATGTCACCGTGACTGAACTTGCCCGCCGCGCCGCCGGACATCATGTGACTTGTAGGTATGAGCAACGAACTTAAACTTTTTTCTTCTCCTCGTACTTCACTGTCAGCCTGGAAGTCTCTGGCTCAAGGATAGCGCTCTTTGCCCCTCAATTTCGTGCTCTTTGGCCCATGGCTACGCGTGAAGTGACACCTGACGCCTGCTGTAGAGGTGACATAACATAGGCACTCCAACTCACGGACGCGTATCACAATCATGTCCAAATCTTTATCCCCGCTAGAGTCGAAGATCTTGGACTTTATACACCTTCTCAGCATATCGATGGCAAAAAGACTGCATCGTTGCATTTTCAAATTTGCCGAGACATATTACTTGAATCGAATCTTAACCGCGAATGGACCCTAGTTGACATCGCATGGATGTCACCTCTTTCAGTGCCCTTTTTCGAATTAGGAAAAAGATGCTGACCTAGGTCCCCTTTCGAAAATAGCTTCGAGTCATCTTGCATTCCCTACGGCTCCCCAGTGATACATGCACGAGCCTCCCGTCTTTTTCGTGAGCGCTTCGACATATACATCATACGGACTGAGGGCGAGATCTTATTGCGCGTTCGACTATCGCTGCCCGACATTCAACGTCGTGACAGCCGACCATAACGCGTCAACTGGCGCTTTCCATTTTCCGTAAGACAACACTCGGTAAGTGTCTTTTAGACTATGATGGGTTCTCGCACTCAAGTCTACTTTCAGAAATTCTGGAGCACCGAAGCTCTACCCTGTGGGATGAACGTTACGTTGTCGATTTGGACAGATTAAAACCGCCACCAAGTGAGGAACTCGCAGTTTGGTTTCAAGCGAATCTCTTCAAAGACTCTCATTATGAGTTGCGCAATCACTGTTCCTGCACTGGACAACACGGTACGGCCGGCCATTCTCAATGTCGCATGCAGTATCTGACTGACTGGCCTTCAACGTAGATGGGTGCGTTGTTCGTAGGGGTTCTGTAAGTACATGGAACGATTTCTTCTACCGTTGTACTGATATCGTGTTCTCGTAGACTTGCGGCCGCGTAAGTTGACTGCGCGTCGACTGTTCAACTTCGAGTGACATGAAACTCTGGTTCTCACTAGCCTTTGGGGAATCTCGACTGTGCAGGCATACATGTATTACTCCGTACGTATCTAAGAACTGTTTCCGGGGATATCTCGTGAAGTCCATGATTTCGAAGACGTACTATGGTTCAGACTCTCTTCGCCTCAAGTCTCTCGTATGTATTGTCTCACTGACACGTCTTGAAGGCTGACATTTCTCGTCGACAGGTCTTCATTGTATAGTACGAGCGTGTCGTCCAGAGCTCGTAGACTTGTTTCTGACAGAATTGAGGGACAGTGTTTTGGATACCGGCCATCAAGTGATGCTCTCCCATTTGTTGTACACCTACCTCATCTCCAATTACGGTGATCCGGGATACCTTGATGTCTTGCTATGGTACGTATTAAGCATTTCCGTGCCAATCGCGTTGCTGCGTTCTGACATGATTCGTGATCAGGAGTATTCTGGTGAGAGCTGTTCTAGGGGTGATGACGCGCAGCTCACTGCTCACCGTGACGTTTCCCAACGCCTTAAGGTCATGGTTCTTCTCTCTGTAAGTACATCAGTGACTTGTTCTTAAATGTTCTTATAATCTTCCAAGGGACTCGTAGCGATTATCGTGCAATTGTATGTGCCGGTGATGGCACCTGCTATAGCAATCCAAGAGACTTATCAACTTCACCATTTACAGGTTTTTGTGCTGGCGAGTGTGGATCTGTACGGATTAACGAAGCATTTTGTATGGATAGTGACTGACATGTCGTTCACGCAGTGAGCAATCGAAACATCCCCTTGATTACTCTCCTTGTGCGTGTCATCTTTTTTGCCAAGTTTGTGTTAATTTCCGATCGTTCATCTCTAGCTCCTCGTTGTCTTCGGAAGTCTTGGGACGACTATTAGTAAGTAAAACACATCTCAACCCATCGCTGTGCTGACATGTCTGCACATGCACAGCATACTTTGCTGAATCGTAGGCGACCAATCACTCCGCCGTGCTGTAGCTTGAATTAACTCTGTTATCTTGCAGCTGGTCTATCAAAACGTTTTCCAAACTTCCGGCCCTAGGTGTACGCTCTGTTCACGGCTACAATGTCACCCGGGCAGGCTCTGATTTTGTCATAGGATGTTTCAAAGGCGGTAAATGTGCTCAATTTCAGCGCGGACATCTTCATCACTCTCGCATTGGTCTTCTTCCTACGCAAGTCGAAGTCGGGTATGAAAAAGTAAGTAAAGATATCCTCGATGCTCAATAACCGTTTGGCTCACTGATTGTCACTTAAAGTACGGATGCCATTATGAATCGTCTCATTTACTATTGCCTGCAGACTGGACTGATCACCACGTAAGACCTGGCATCTATATATCTATTGAGTGTGTAAGGGTACTGAGTTTTTCAAGGCTTTGTGCGGTCTCTTCTCTCATTTCGGTGGGTGCATATACCCTTTGGTATTTCATTAATTGACTCTGAAGTAGATCTCCATCTGGCCCAACACTTTCATTTACATCACATTCTACTGCGCTCTCGCTCGACGTAAGTCTATTATTCTAATTGGAGGTTGGACTCTCAGGCTAATCAGTGTCAACTAGTGTATACCAATTCTTTCTATGCTACGTAGGTGTCATTGTTTTACATTACTCGATCTCGTGTACTCATTTATATGTTAGTCTCAATGCTCGGGAGACTCTTCGTGCTTCAACTCGTGCTCATGGGACTTCGTTCATCACGTCGCTACATTTCCACCACCCCTGGGCTCAGGGAGATGAGCTGCCTGTTGACGCACAGGTATGGTGACTGTGATAGAATGACTCAACACTCAGCTGGAAACTCAACCTTTTCAGCACCATGCGATTACTATCAAGCAACACGTCGAAACTGAGATCCATCGAGATTATGATACGATCGAGTTGGGGGAGCTGAAGGAAGTCGAGGTACAGTAAACGCTTATTTTGTCTGATATGCAATATGTGACCCATGATATGTTACCAGGGGTCGCATTCTGCCGTCCCAGTCAAAATATAGTGCTCATGCAAATTCGAGATGTTCCTTAGCTTGAAGGACACATAGAATGTTCGCCAATTGCTTTTATATTTTGCTTTGCTTTCTTGAGCCGCTGGCAACTTTAGGAATACCATCTCGTAGGCTTATACCCGTTCCAATGTCATCCATACTACATGTACTCGATTCCGCTCGTTAATTTTTTGCTCAATGATAGTATGCCCTCCCGCGAGGTCTTGATCCTTTTCTGCGATACCTCAACCCTAGTCACACAAACGATCGCGTTTGTGAGTCATCTGGTACCGCCGGCCTCACTCGGAAGGAGGAGCCATACCACTGAGAATACCGACTCTGAAAACATGTTAGCTTCTCATGAGTCCTTTTTCCCTTCTTCAAGGTAGGAATTGGATGAAACTTGAAAGGTAACATACACTACAGCCCAGCTACAGCCACACTGTAATGTCACTAAGAATTGTCAGGTACTGCGAAGTATCCTTGCCGTCCGAAGGGGCGGCCATCAGACAGATTACAATATATCCTTGATGCTCAGGTACGGCCTCCCTCACTTTTTCCCATTCTTACACGATGCTGAAGGAGCTTGTAATGCGCTCCTTCGGGAGTTGAACGTTGAACGAATGTTCAAACTAGCGCCACCGTTTGGTCGCAATGCCAGTTCAACCTCGAGGGATTCTAGTCTAACGTCGTCATGGAGGACGGCTCGTGGTGAAGGCGAACTGAAATCAACGACCGTTTCACCGGGACATGGCGATACAAATAGAGGCGCACCTTGGTACCCTCAGCCCGTTCGACATCCTTTCCAGTTTTATTCTACTTTTCGTGCTGTCTCTACCCCACCTAGCATCTCCTCCGACTCTCCTTCACATCCAACTAGCCGCCTTGTTCTTGGTACTCCTGCTCCTGCAATGAACGTTGGAGAAACCACACTACAGCCGGAAAGACGAGCGTGGACGCCCTCTGTGCCATCTTTGCGTCATTCGGAACACTTACTGTGGTTAATTTTTGTGAAACACAAGAACTTGGCTTTTACCTTCCTGGTCGTCCCATTGCCCGTCGTTCTTTCCACTATTTATCTCGCCTTGGGACATGCTATCTTGAAGCGTGTTGCAAACTCTTCGCAATCCAGTCCTTATACCAACGTTCCCTTGATTTCCTCCGTAAAAACCGGCGCCACAGGGGGAGCTGTCCTGGCCGTCCCTCTAGTCGTTGCCTTTCTTCTGCTGCAATTTTTAACCATTGGGACGGCACCGGAATCCTCCGGTCCCGATGACTTTTTCGACGACGAATCTGCTCTCGGTCCTAGAGATGTATGGATGTCATGGCGTGGTGTTCTCGGGTACACTCTCATCACAGTGCTTACGGTGTTCATGGGCACTTTTTCTGGTCCGCTGGGCTCCGTCTGTTTGGCTGGCGACGATGACCTGTTAGTCCCTTCTGAAGCATCGAAAGCAGGTGTTGTCGGTGGACTTGTCCTTTGTCCCGCTATCACTTTTCTGACTGTCACATGTCTCTTGTCTCTGCGTCGTAAGCATGCTGTTTCCTAGGTGACGTGGACATTTGGTTTTTTCTAGTTGGTTGCATTGGTTATTCTTTTCTTCTTATGTTCCGTGGAATGCTATCTGTTGTTGTGAGTGGACCCTCTTTATGATCTCCTCGTTCATTGGCTGACAAGAATTGTCACTTCTAGGTATGACTGTGTTGCTCTAGATTCGGACGTTGTGCCTCTTCATATCCTGACATTTTGTACTCAATGTACGATACACCCGTATGCTTGTACTGTCAATATTCACCTGTACAGCTTGTACACCCATACCCTTGATGCGGGCACTCTACGATGCCTTTCATTCAGTCAATATCAGAATCAAGCTACCCGCGAACCAATCGATCGAAGGACGTTGGTTCGATGAATTCTCGGCCCATTTGAGATGCGATAGTTCGTAATTATTACCGTCCTGGCCTGTGAATCGAGAAGAGTTTCCATGATCATGGACAGAACAAGACTGTCACAAGCTTTATCTGATGAATGTGTCTGGACTTTGCCAGTTGCATCTTCAATGTGGGTCTTCCTCGTACCTGGTCTCAACCTGCAGCTGCCGTCTGCTGACTAATGACAATTTGCATGGAAAAAATCTGGGCAGGTTTTCCTTTCAGCTTCCTTCATTCGGCTTAGTGTTCTTCATTCGCAACGACTTCGCAAGAAAGTATCCATTCACCTTCGCACTGCATATTCAACGGCATCCTCGTTTCGGTGCCTGTATAGCGAGCATCACTCATACTTCCTTGTCAAAGGCGATATGCTCGCATCAGGGGGAAGGTATGAGGGGGTGAGAGATGATGGACCCTCGCGGACTAGCCCTCTTATCCTCTGATGCATGCAGACCCAAGCGATTGGATACGCTCAATAGCCACAGTGGACTTCCGCTGGCTTTCTTTCTGGCCCTTTTCAGTGGCGAAAAAGAGTACCTTACCACGTTGAGCTCATTCATGCTTCGAAATTGTGTCAGTACGCCAAACTTGTGTCGTTGTCTGACCCTGCTGATTTTCCGAATATCACTGCTAGGCCAAAACAGGTTTAAATCTAGCTTCGTGCGATATGTACTTCAGGTGTCACATACTGTTGGGCCGAATGCTTCGGTCGGAAGTGAAAGCTTCTTCCTGACATTCTTCAAAATTTGTATCGTATGTAACTCTTTCAAAGTGGAGGGATGTATTTCCGGTACGTAGTCCGTCATAGATTGAGATGGGTCACACGTCTAAGCCAGAAACAATTAGGCCCTTTTCCAGATGGAGTGTGTGGTTGACCCCACGAAGCGACGTACAGGGGAATTTTCATCCAGAAGAAGCTCAAATAACAATCCCACATGACTGCGTTAGGATATACCTCTAGTTCATTATTGGGTGGCTGAAATCGCTGAATGCCGATCCGTGGTGTACGAATTCAAATCTATGTTTACCACTGATCCCGATTTCCACATCCATGACCCTGGGGCCTCACATATAAACGCGTATCGGGAGGCCTTGTGGGAACCATCTCTAGGTGATCTTTAATCTCCCTTGCAAACGTGGTTGGATCGAGATCCCCATCTCGCTACGTTTCCCCTCATCCCTTCCGCTTTTCAACGCAACGATGTCGCCTATTCATTGCATCGATGTTTTCTTTGCTCTTTTCGCTTTGTACTGTTGTTTCTGTCTACTCTCATCCAGGAAAACGAAATATGGGCTCCCTCCTGGTCCTCGAAAGCTCCCAGTAATAGGGAATCTGCTCGACATGCCAACTGAGAAGGAGTGGTTGACATTCGCGGAATGGGGACGGAAATACGGTGAGGCGTCCACAAGTAGCTGTACCCAATTTGCTTGTATTAAACATTCAAATCTTTTAGGTGATATCGTATCTGTCAACGGTACTTGTCCAGTCCTCTGACGATACGACATGGAGCTCAGAATCTATCTAGTTCTCGGACAGGTCATCATCGTCCTTAATTCTGCTAAAATTGCGAGCGAGATGCTCGACAAACAAAGTTCTATTTACTCCGACAGGCCCGTCAACACAATGGGAGGTGAACTCGTCGGTTGGAAGAACACCTTGGTGCTCACTCCTTACGGAGAGAGATTCCGCAATTATCGGCGACTCGCTCACCAGCTCTTTGGCAACCATACGACGATGAGGGTTTTCCATCCGGTCGAGGAGCTCGAAACCCATCGATTATTGAAGCGGTTACTCGTCACGCCTGCTTCTTTTGCAGACCACATTCGAAAGTAAGCCAATTCGTACGAGAAAGATGGTACAAACAATTCATAATTACGCTACTATCCTCCTCTTTTAGAACCGCCGGCGCAATTATTCTTCGTATCTCACATGGGTACGAAGTTTCTGAGGGCGAAGACCCCTTTGTGACATTAGCAGACAAAGCGACTGAACAATTCGCTTTATCTACTGCTCCCGGAGGTTTTCTCGTCAACCTGGTACCACCCCGTATGTATTTCCAATATACGCCGACATTACTCGGTACTTGAAGATACTGATTGACTGCCTTGTCGAACTAGTGCGTCACGTACCCGACTGGCTCCCTGGTGCCGGGTTCAAGAGAACTGCGAAAGAATGGGCTGCATGTCTCAGTGAGATGGTCGAGTTGCCGTACAGTTTTGTAAAAGAGCAAATGGTACGTCAATCACACTCGCACATCACGTTGGTTTTGTTTAATATCGAGCGCACAACGCCCGGGAATTTAGGCTGCCGGGACGGCTGAGATGTCGTACACCTCCAGGCTGCTGGACCGGAAAAATTTGAGTGAAATCGAAGAATTTGAGGTTAAATGGTCTGCTGCTTCTCTTTACTCGGGTAAGGGAACACTACGGAATGCATCTTTCTCTTTTTTGAACTTATAAATTACTCCCTCTGATTGGACTATGCCATACACAGGTGGTGCTGACACAGTAAGCAATCTTATTCTAATTCCTGTGTACATCATTCATTATGCGTGTTCCCGTTGTCATCAGACTGTCTCCTCAATCTACTCATTCTTCAAAGCAATGGCACTTTTCCCGGATGTGCAAGCTAAAGCCAAAGCCGAGATTGACCGCGTAATTGGAAACGACCGCCTTCCGGTATTTGATGATAGGGATCACCTTCCATATATCAATGCACTTGTGCTTGAGATGCTCAGGTGGCATAGCGTCGTACCGACAGGTGAGAGATTCAATGCGCTACTCGTGATGTTGAAAGAGCTGACTTCAACGAATGCGGCAAAGGTGTTCCTCACCGCGTGACCGAGAACAACATATTTCATGAATATCTCATTCCTAAAGGAGCCCTCGTTCTTCCGAACCTGTGGTGAGTGCTACTTTGGAATGAATAAGTGTATCAACGATGCTAGGTATCATTAGGCAAATGGCCCATGATCCCGAACATTATCACGATCCGATGTCATTCAATCCAGACAGATTTATCCCCACGGAAGGCTATGCGTCCGAAATGGATCCTCGAGAGATGTGCTTTGGCCACGGTAGACGGTGAGCGTCAAATCTGCTCCCCTGTGTCTCCACGTTCCGCATTCCCGGCTAATGTGACCTCCGGTGGACGTACACAGGATATGCCCTGGTACGCACAAGTTTCTCATTCACCATCAAAGATGAAGCTAATCGGGACTTGGAATTCGGTGTAACTAAAACTCCTTTCGCCTGAAGGCCGAGTCTTAGCCGACGCTTCCATATTTATCACCTGCGCGATGGTTTTGGCTGTCTTTGACATTTCGAAATACTCTGAGGATGGGGTAGTAATCGAGCCGGATATCGAGCAGAGTTCTGGAACTATAAGGTGAGTGTACTATAGGTTTTCGTCTGAACTTGATACGTATTTCGGCGCGCGCGCTAACACTTCGATGTTCATAGTCACTCTAGCGTGTTCAAATGTAACATCAAACCCCGGTCTAACAAAGCTATCGGTCTCATTCGGGCAGAAGAACGTCGATGATTGTACATTTCATAAGGATTACGTGCCTCTCAGACCCTTCGTTCTTCTCAGCACTTACTAAGTGCCCCCAATTCTTCTTAAAAGTGAGGTCTTAATGGCCTCAGGAATTTACTTTGAACGTGGATGTATATAGTATTATGATGCTATTCGTATTCATACTTGTTGTCATCTACCCAGATATGCATTATTTCCTACGCAGATTCTTCTGGTACTACCTGTTACTTCATGCCAGCAGCTGATTATTGTTTATTCCGTGCTAGAGCTCATCGATTTAATCAGTTCCCAGCATCCCTTTACCCAGCATATTGCTTTGTACGTTGGAAGTGAGAAACACTCTTGCCTGAACATTGAGTATAATTCAAGTGGCGTGCCAAAGCAAGGAATATCCGAGTGAGTAATTAACCAATACTTACATAGCCACGGACATACATACATAAATTATGTAAATACAAAAACCCAATATAACCGATATAGTCCAAATGCATGGTATAATCTAACACAGATGAATCATATACGTGTTAATGGCAATGCCTCGTAAACTGAAGCTGTAAATAGTATCTCGCAATCATGATGTGTAGCGCAAGTAATGTGAGGGTATAAAAAGGAGGGGGTGTCGATAAGGATTGTGAAGATTAAAATTGTTGTGGAAGAGAAGCATCGAAAACTGCAGAGAAAGTAGGGGTGGGCGTAGCTCTAAGGCCGTCCGACTGTGAATCGTTTCTCGCATCATGAACACGATCATTGTCCCGTCAGGCACAAAAGGCACGCAGGCTTGCAGTGCTGTCATGATACAGGAACCCCGGTGAGCCCATGCTCATTAGGCATACGTGGTACAAGGGTAAGAAGGGTTACCATGCCGATTGCCTACAACGCGTCGCGCGAGCCCGAGGAGACTCCGTGAAAGGTGGCCACTCCGCGACCTTTTTGGTTATGGGCAATGAAGAAAGACGGCATGTAAGACGAGGACAAATCGCCGCAATGACACTGTTTTTGCCAATAGAGTGAGGAGAAGCGTTCGTACTGGACGCACTGCGATTCCAGTTCATGAGCGTCGAAATACAAGGGAAAAATTTTGCGGGCTTACCTTTCTAATCACAATGAACCGTAACGATAACACCTTCTCGCTCTCCAATAGGCCACGAAATGATCGTATCACCGCTGTACGACGACCTCCCAGAACATCTCGCTGACATTTGCTTTAACGCCTTCCTCGTAACTTGCGCTCCTGACCCGGCTCTCCACTCCCAGCGCACTGATGTCGTCCATGGGTTTGTCAAAGGTCAACCCCGCAGCTACGAACGTAGAACGGCGGATGAGATGTGAGGACGGAGAGTAAGAAGAGGCGGTAACACCTGATCGAGGTGTATGACGCCAAAAAGTTGTTGGGCGGTCTGATTTTGAATGACAGAATGAGATAATTGGCATACGTAAGAGACTGACGAAGAACTCACGTAAAGGAGGGGGCGGACGAAGTAGTTCGCTGCCTCTAGCCCTACCGTATCCATATCCATAACCCATACCACCAGAAATTGGAGCCGAAAACGAGCTCGAAGGAGACGAATAACCCGATGAAGAGCCAGAGTTGTACGTGGACGACCGACGAGGTTTGTACACATCAAAAGCGCTCTTATCAGGTCCAGCAGTGTAAGAAGATTTAGGCACAGGCTCTGAAAAAGATATTTTCATGGGAGGTGCACTACGCGACCTCGTGGGCCGATGCCGTTGGTGCTCGGTTCGCCCTCTTGGGGTCGCATGCAGTGAGGCCGAGCTTGAAGAGTTCAAGCTGAATCCACTTGGATTCCTCGCCCAGCCTGTACTTTGAGGAGTCACATAAGACGTAGGTGACTCGGTACGAGGCGCCTCCTCGTCAGTAGTTGGCGTTGTGTTACTATCGGGCTCTTCGTCGCTCAAATCCGAATCCGAATCCGACCCTTCTCCTCTGTTAGTTCGAATATGAGGTGGTCTCACCCGCGACGACCCTCGAGAAGTACTTGAATCTCCACCAATATCTGCTTTCACTGGGGTCGACGATTCTTCCCTCCGAAGATCTATCTCGCTCGCGCCAGCGCCTGAAGCATACGTCCTGAAAAAAGAAGACCTTGAAGCTCCCGGAAGAGAAGGGTATATAGGAACTGGAGCAAGGGAAGAAAGAACGGTAAGGTCGGCCATCTGGAGATGAGATGGTGGGGGAAGAGAAACAATAAATGAGCGAGCGTTTGCTTTGCCAAATAATAGGCGCTTATTTCGTAGCCAAATAAACAACTTATGTAAGCACAGTATGTACTTGCTTGCTTCCACTCTGCTTCCAGTGCTCGTCTCGCTTGCAATGGAATTCAAGAGGTCTTCCAGCTCATCTCTTGAATTCTTGTCTACAATGCTGGCTCACATCTGATTCTATTCTCCGTATTGGATCCAGAGCATTTTTCTCGTCTCCATAGATGATTCATGCATACCGTTTTCGGACTCATCACGGTGGCAACAACCTGAGGCTGCCGATATGTCTGGAAGGTTCAGTCTCTCAGACATTCGTTGTTATGCCTTCAAGCTTCACTACTCACTACTAATCCCCATCCATCGTTCACTAAATTCTCCCTGCTGGCCTCTGAAAAGGAACCAAGTCAAATAGTTCTACCCCGAAATTGTGACATTTATGTAACGCATCGACAAGGCCTCTGGCAGAGTCAGTGGGAAGAATACTCTACCGGTACACCAGTGGAAGGACCATTCATATTCACTCGACAAGTATTCAAAAGAGTCATATCTGGTCCTAATATCCTGGAAAGCGTGGTTTTTCTCCTTCGATTCATCTAGGTGACACTGATAAGCCCTGTAGCTATATCGGTTGCCAGCTTCCAGTTCAAGCGCAGTCAAATGGATAGTAGTAGATATTATAGTAGTACTACGGAATTTTTTAAAAAATTCCTATCCCTCGAATCCAACACAAGTTTGTCCCTAGAAGTCTTGGATTTCTGAATTCGCCAACTTTAAAAAATATATTCTTGTTTCCACAGCTAGTCGGAGCCTTGATTTGTTGGAGTGAGAGTAAGAAGGAAGTGTGTTATGATTATGGTATGGTCCCTAGACTGGAAGACCGCACCCTGGGCTGATGACATACATCGCAGACCCCTGTTGACCTAGCAGAAATCGAGTTCGTGGTGTATAGAATAAGGTACTACCCCCTTGTGTGATCAGCGGTACCCCCAAGGTCTCGAAGAGGGTAGCGAAGTTCAAGAAAGCCGCAACGGACACACGGGCAAGTCGGCTCGCGTCTTGCTGAATCTCGAACGAGCGTTGTGTTGAGCTCGTCGCTCAAGCGCTCAACAAGCGGCTACCATTGAACTGGCGTCATACGGGACCTGCAGATGATCGAACAGGATGCACGCAAACACGAAATCGCCCAGCTATCCCAGACCTTGCGTGACCGCTCCGCCTCTTGTTTGATGATAAAGCGCCAATAGCACTGCGTGAGCACGTCATCCAGCTGTGATTCTGGATTAACTCGCGGATACACATGCTATCAGATTCAGAATACGTTTCAACCACTGTTGCCCCATGCGGGGAGCTGAGAAGGCCTGGAGTATAGGCGACAACGAGGTTTGGATTTGCCATGGACGTCTTCACGGCAGTCAATCGTCCCTAGCAGTAGACCTCAAACTCGACTGTCCTACAAGGTCACCCACACGAAATTCCCTAATATCGGCACTCGAACTCCCGCTCATCATCTCTGGACTCGAGTCGAATTCCCTTGATAGCGGATCGACCACCCTCCGGCGTATCCCGCCGTAACCTGGTGCAATATTCATGGCGGAATCAGCCATCGACTGCGAGGCCAGTGTTCTGGCCGGTATGCGCACGGAACCTTCCGCATGCAGATGCCTGCTGAGTTTCACAGCAGGACCAGAATCCGAGGCCTCTTCCCCGGATACATTTTCGCAGCGAAAGAATCCCATGCAACAAGAGGGAGAGCTTGTGTCCCAGTACTCGGGAGAGTCGTAGTTATCATCTCTCGTCTCTGTTGGCATAGCGCTGGGAGGCGCAGGAGAGGGAGAAGTGCACATGGTGTGATCTCCTGATGTGGATTCTGGGGAAGACCCTGAATTTGTTGGTGATGATTGGGAATCAGGAAAGTTGACTATCTTCATACGAAGTACAGGTGTTGGAGCAAGTGGTTGTACATGAAAAGGACTTTTCGATAGTGGAGGTGATACTGAGGTCTGCGTAATCGAAGACATCGGAGTCTGTATTGCCAGACCGTTAGAACTGGGGTCTGACAAGCCAGAATTGCGAGAGATATCTTGTGTTAAATTCTGAAAGACTCGAATGTAAGTCGCAGCGGAAGATAGTGAACTCAGGACGTCTCCCAAGGCTTTAGCCTACGACAAAATGAGTGTATACGAAAACAACATGCGAAACAGAAAAACGCACCTTCTGCATCTCCTCGTCTGAGGCCACATAGTCCAGATTCCCCTTCATCTGCTCAAGTTGGAGTCTGAGATCCGTATTCTCTTTTAACAGCTGTTGATTTTGCTCCTGAAATAAACGGCATTTTTCCTCTAGGTCAGCGACGTATTTTGCTTTTCGATCGCGATAGTCTCGTTGGAGAGCGACTGAACGTGTTAGAGGCGCTGTGAGATCCTTTCTACGTCCTCGAACCATTTGGCCACGAAGTTCTTTGTATTCAGATGAAATCGAGATGATGAAGGTACAGAGCAAGAGTCTGAGAGATAATTCCGGTTATCCACTTCACTCCGACGCGCGCTTCAGCGGAGCAAGGTATACTTATAATTAGTCTCCCCTGGATCTCAGTATAAATGCCAAGTAAACAAACAACATCGATAATCGACTCTTGAATCTTTCTTGCTTCATCTGAATCGAATTCAGTTCCAAATATCTTCCAGTATGTCTGTCAATAAACAAACCATTGTCGTAGGCGGGCTTCCGGTACACGTCTATACCTCAAGGTTCCAACAAACGAACAATGACAACAAACGGCCAGTGTTCGTCATGTTTTTCCTTCACGGTCGAACTGGATCGGCCGAGAAGCTAAACGAGCACGTCGAGGGTTTGTTCGGGCAGATCGAGTCGAATGGAAGTAAGACCGCGAAGGAACTTGTAGTGGTTACTTTCGTATGTGGTACTGCTTCTATTTCATATCGATTTAATGCTGACTTGATTCCGGATCGTTCTCGTCGCAGGATCATCGTAATCACGGACATAGAGTTTTCGATGCAGAAGCTAACAATGGTTGGAAGACTAATCCTAGGCATGCGTCAGTCAATTTGTTTTTAGCTTGCTTCCTGGGGCTTTGAATATTCTAACAATTCTTGTGTAGAATTGACATGTACGCAATGCAAAGTCTGTGCTACTGCCCTTCCCCTTCCATGATTATCGTTGACGTTTAGTGGCATCATAGCCGGATCTGCTAGGGACGTATCTTATCTTATAGATTTCCTCCCCGCATATCTCTTCCCAAATGACGAGAGAAACATCGTTCAGTGGGGAATTGCTGGTATAAGTCTGGGCGGTCACTCGACCTGGATTTCTCTCTCCCAAGGTACGAGATTTCTGCTGAGCGAAAGCTAAGTTCTGAATGAAAATTGCCATAGAACCCCGACTCACCGTCGGAATACCAATCATCGCCTGCCCCGACTTCCTGACACTGATGGGTGCAAGGGCGGAGAGATTCGGAATCAAGCTCGAAGGGTCGGCATATCTGCCTAATAGCTTGCTGAACCTTATCCGAGAGTCAGATCCAGTCACGACCGAATATAGAGAGAAGAATGGTAGAAATCCGTTCTGGAATAAGAGCATTCTGGTTCTATCCGGCGGAAGCGATCTTTTGGTGCCTTGGAGTGCGAGTGAGGCGTTTGTGGATGGTCTGGAGACAGGGGACAAGGGGCTGAAAAAGGTTGTGGTACAGCCTGATGCAGCACACGAGTTTACGCCTGAGATGTTGAAGGAGATGGCGAAGTTTTTGAGTGAAAGTGTTCTGGGCTAAGTCGTTGGAAGTAGGACGTGTAAGAATAAGTGATACCTCAAATTGGTTCTGTTAATATTTAAATGATACCAGATATCTAGGTCCCGTTACACGATTTTCACAATCACCAAAGAAGAATTTTCCAAATCCATCTTCTATGGGTGATCTCATCGGTGAAAGTAGTACAATCAGTTCAACACTCGCACAGATGATTACGCCTGGACACCAGTCATAGTCGTATCGACATGGTATACTCGAACCCGAATCCATAAAGCCACCCACGTCAACGCCAAGAGAACTGGGACCTCCACTAACGGGCCAATCGTCGCTGCGAGTGCTTGATCTGAGCCTACCCCATACACAGCGATGGCTACTGCTATCGCGAGCTCCTGAAAGGCAGGCCAATTATACCCTTCCGTGTCGCTATAAACGATGGCTGACTCACAAAATTGTTGCTGCCAGCAGTGAACGCCTGCACAACAGCCATGTCATACCCAAACGATTGCCCACCTTTCTTTGCCCTACTCTCTTTGCGATGTAACCAGAGCACGAACGCAAAAGCTGAGGACCACATAATGATGAAGTACAGGATCAGCGGCACAAATACGCGGAAGACGGGACCTGGTGAGCAGGGTGTCGTGTTTGAGTATACTCCAGTGCGAGTGACAATTCGCAACGCACCCAAATTGTGTATGATGCTTCGACCCTGGTACGCAAACATGACGATGATAGTGTACAACAGACCAATCAGAGCCAGCGGCGAGAAAAGGGGGAGGAATCGCTGGTATAAGAAGGATTTGGATGTACAATACCAAACGCCGTATCGGGTGATGATGCCAGCTAGCAGCGGGATTCCAAGGTACTGTAATTTCATTCAATGTCATGGCTAATACGATTTCTGAGAAGTAGCCGAGTGTTACTTACAATCAAAACTGAGATGGCAACCTCTCCGTACGAGACTTTAACGGCCGCCTGATCTTTGCCGCCGACTACGTTGATAAAGAGTAGCGCATATGGTGAGTACAAGATGATTTGAAGGACGGAGTTTATCACGACAAGGACAGCGCAATACTCAGGATTCCCTCGTGCTAGTTGATTCCAGATCATGACCATCGCGATGCACCTGGCTAAACCGACCATGATGACACCCGTACGATAGGTAGGAAGATCAGGGAGCGTAGCCCATGCGAGGGCTACCATTACAAGGGGTCCGATTATCCAGTTGAGGAACATAGAAATGATGATGTGGATCCACACAGCACGAGAAGCAAAGAGGGTTGGAAGCGTCTCATACCGGACTTTCGTGAGGACCGGCCACATCATGACCAAAAGGCCGATTGCGATAGCTATGGATTGTTTGATGAGAAACGGCTATGCATGTATGAGACACACAACTTACGAACGGACACGCTTTTCAGTCGTACCGTGTCGAAGGCTTCTTGAACTCCGGAGGCGAAGTTACCTATGACTACGCCAATGATCATACATACGAGGATCGCTGGTGTGAGCAGACGATCCAAGATGCTCAGTGACTTGAATAGATCTAGGATTACATGGTGAGTTTAAAAGAATTTCGACGTATATTGTACAGATACATGCCTGCTGTTTGGGAGCTTGAATTGGCCGGGCTCGCGACAGCAGATGGAGCTTCTTCGTCCTTAAAAGTCGAGGCTTCGAGTGACTGTGAAATCTGGTCAGACATGAAGTTTTCAAAGAATCTGCTGCAAGATGGAAAGAGCCGAATTATCTGACTTTATGCACGCCGCCCAATTTAGAAGGTCGAATTTGTTACACAACAAATTCGGGATTGCTGAATAGAGCTCTGCTTTCTGAGGTGCGCATTGCTTTCTTTCTTGAAAATCTTGATGAAAAATATGATTGTCTGCATGGATACTGGAAGGTTGTAAAAAAGACTGAAGTTGAAAGTGAAAGTGTAGTAAGAAAAGAGCAGAGACGATGCCCGACACACTGAACTGACCCCGGACCGAGCGGCCGTTCGACCGGAGACCTGACTTGGTTCAAGTTTTCTCTTCACCATCATCTCGCCCATTGCTATACCGCACCTACACTCTTTACTTCTTTACAGACTATTCAAGCTGGAATGAAACACCTAGTTCCTGTTTTACTTCTTCAAGAACGCGCAGCAGACCCTCATTCAAGTCCAGTACCTCCGGATTCAACAAGTACCTACGAGAGTGAAAGAACACCGCGCACGCACTATGATATCTATTATAGACAAATACCTGGAGTTACATCGATTCCCGGACCTGCTGCTCCTGGTTCGCCCCCTGAACCTCAGCCTGCCACTAGTAGCAGTTACGACTATTGGTGGCCCTATCCTCCAGGTGGCGTCGTAGCAACATCTAGTACCACCGGTATTGCCACCACAGGATCTACAAGCTTTGAGGTTTCTCAATTGTCTTCCCAATCTATTTTCTCGTCGATGCCTAGTGCCTCAACCTCTTCCGCCCTGGCCGCCAGTACCAGCCCGCCCTCTAATTCCAGCAATACTTCAACTATCACAGACTCAAGCACTTCCGGTTCTCAGTCCATAATATCAATAAATGCCACAGTAGTCTCACAATCCGCCTCTCCGACTCTAGTCATTTATCCGAAAACAACTCAAGGCCTCAAAGCCCCAACGTATCTGATCTTGGTATTCGTTATAGTTGGTGTCGTATTGGGTTGTATCGCTGCTTGGATAGGGTGGGGGTGTATCACACGCAAACCGCGTCTACGTGATTTCAGCGAAGACGATATTAACAACAAAGTCCGGGGGAGGAGGAGGCCTCGGCGGAGCGAGCTGGAGGTTGGTCCGCCGTATTGTGCCAGTTTATCCGACAAGATCATGCTATCGGAGGAGGATAACGCGTACGAGAAAGCCTATCTATACGCAGGCCCTGTGACGGACACTTTCACTTGGCGTGGAATGGACATAGATGGCGGGAGGAGTGCATTGGAGAAAGACGACTCGGAGCGTGCATATCTTGTCCCACCTACCTCGGTACCGTTCAAGACTAGCTCTCGATCGAAATCTACAACGTCCAGGTCTACACGCGGGCCATCAAGAGCTCCGACAGTCAAAACTGCTGCGTCGATGTCGGTGTACTCTCAGGTAGGGGAAGAGGAATACGAATATGAAGGAGAACATGACAAGGGGACAAATGACGACGATACCATCTCATTTCTGGACGAGTTCGAGAGTGACTACGATCCCAGGTCTCCTCGTCTCTGTGATGATCGGAAGTTGCAGAAGAAGTCTATCCCTCAATCGACTGGTACCATGAGCACGGGTCGTGTTGTGTCTGTTTCTCGCCGCCGACCGAAGCAACACCATAGGCAAGAATCCGATTTACGCCTCGAAGACGTTGCTCGTAGTCAGAGCGGGGATGATGATCGTCGGGGTCGGGATATGGGCCTTGGTAGGAACAGCACCACGCGAACGGAGAGGAGTACTCGCACAACCTCAACCACACAAACAGGTTTTCGCATGGTTGAAGGCTCGCCTCTTCCTACACCTGCTGCAAGTCTCAATGCTAGCGATGATAGCGGTGGTGGATTCTTCTGGAGTAAAACCATCTTTGGAGGCTCCAAATCTGCTGCGGACAGATACACTGCGTTGCCCAGTCGTGACAATCGCGGCGGGAGTCGCAGTCGAAGTAGCAGTCCTGTCAAGCAGATCTCAAAGTCTGGGCCAGGTAGACGGGGCCCTCGATCGCGGACGGGCTCAAAGGACCAGTACCCGCTTCCAAAGAGCCCTCCGTTGGTTACTAGCCCAAAGCTGCACAACGCGTTATGTTTTACTCCGGTGCTTGAGAGTGGGGAACTTGGGAAGGAAGATAGGGGACGCAGTCATAAATGAATGATATCTACTACATGAATATCTTATGGTGGACGCTTCTCGTTCTTGAATGATGATTCTAGTATCGTAACAATCGTTGGCACAGCTAAGATTTTGAAAACCTTCCACGTACAGGCTGGTACAGGCTCAGAAACGACTTCTTACATAATCAGGCCGCGTTTTTCTGCAGTCACTAATCGGATCCATGCCTGCTCAAAGTCGATGTCGGATCCTTGTCCTCCCTCTCACTACCAGCGACCACTCAAAGGGGCCTTAGCACGTCGTAGACGGCGAGCACGAGCACCCAAGATCACCAGCAAGGAACAATGCCATTACCCTATAAATGACCTTCCGACCGAGATTCTAGTTGTCATCTTCCTACATTGTCTTCCTTACATCGACGTCGATGAAAATCCTTGGTCTCATCGTTGGCATGACCATTATATTCGCTCAGATACTATCACTGCTATATTCCATCTGAGCCGGACATGTCGCCGCTGGAGAGAGATAGCCGTTTCGACGCCTATGTTCTGGTCATTTCTGACTCTGAACTATCCTTTTCACAACCGTGTTCCTGATTCGGTCATTCGTACTTGGCTGGAGAGGTCTCAGGATATGCACTTGTCCGTGTGTGTTGTGGCTTTGAGCTACTCAGACGAACTGCATAGAGCTCTTCAAGTCTTGCTGGCTCACATGTGTCGGTGGAGGAGAGTCAAGGTGTATTTTTCAAAACCAGGTACGAAGTCATTCTACGACAGGTTGATTCATCGGGGAGATGCATCTGTCCTAGAAGAGGTGCGAGTTTCTGTTTCTGGCAGTGAAGCGGCGGAATGGTGGGGGGCTCTCTTCAAAACGGCCCCTCGACTACACCGAGTTGCGTGGAGCGGTCGTCCAGAGGTTTTCCTTTGGACTCAACTCACGTATCTCAAATTTCACACTGGGATATCACCCAAACAATGTGTCCACATTCTCGCATGTGCGCCTCTTCTTATAAAGGGCGAATTCTCGTTGCAGAGGCCAATCGGACCTCTGTTCCCTCCCAGCTATTTTTTTCTACTTGCAATCGGGCACCATGTTGTCCATAAGAGACTAGAGTCTCTGGCTGTTTATGGAAACGCCTCGTCCATATCCGAGTTCTTCACCTATATGACACTTCCTCGGCTTACTGAGCTGGAAATGTGTGGTGTTACGCTATCACCTATTTCGCCTTGGCCTCAGGATGACCTCCTGGCTTTCATAGATCGCTCATCATGCTCCTTGACACGTCTGCGTCTCAAAAATGCACACATTTCAGAGGCAGAGCTGCTCGTATGGCTAAGGAATGAGCGTTTATGCTCATTGTTGAGGGAGTTGTCAATATGCCAGTACGGCTATTCTGCTTCGGTATCGAATAACCTTTTGCGTGCTTTGACGGCGAACAAGAGGTCAAAGACGTCCGAATTGGACGATGAAGAACTTCTTCTGCCGTGCCTTGAATTTGTTCAATTCAGGAGGTGCATGGAGCAGTTCACTGATGGTGTTTTCGCGACTATGATTCAATCAAGGTTCCCCGGCAAAGGGGAAACTCAAACTCGTGCATTGCATCGTGTAGACGTGCATCTACTGTCCTGCTATGCTAAGGACATCAGGTGGTTAGAGAGGTTGAGAATCTCTGGATTAAACCTCCGCATGACTATAGAACATGGGTTCTCGGACGAGGGAGAACCTTTTGAGAGGGAGAGGGAGGACGATTCGGAGTGGTAAGGTCTGTGGGTCTGTGATGGCTTTGAAGGAGCCTTTCATTGGAATCGAGCGCTCTAGAATGTTAGCATGCGAAATTCCAAGTCTGTCGTTCTCAAAGCTGACTCTCGCGCCATTTGTAAGTCTGGCTAGACTTTTCCAGTCTAGACACTGTCCGGGTCGTGTGGAAGTATTAAACCTCTCGTCTTCATGTTAGAATCATCGAAGAGTATATTCCGAGGATGTAGTGTCTACAATGTAGTACATTTATCGACTTCAAGAGAATCAACTTGCACAAAGAATCAAATAAGTTATGATGGACTTGTGAAAAACAATGAAGAACAAGTTGAAACGAAGTAAGAAAACCAGTCACTGAGTCAAGTTCAAGTTTAACAAATTAACAACATTGTCCGATGCTCACGTGACAAGATACGCTTCGTCATTCAAATTGACATTTGGGAAAGGCCCGGTAGCTCTCCTCATTTTGCCTTTATCTCCCGCAATGAAGGATCTTCTTGGTCAGTGTTCATTCACAAACTGTCTTTCGGAACGTTGATTGGCTTTTACTACAGTATCAAAGTAAATGATTTCGATCTGATGATCGTTGTCGTTGCTAAAATTCTTACTTGCAGGCACGAACTGGACGGAATTGAGAATATTGCCCCAGAAGCCGAATATACACCACCAATGCTCTCAAATCTACCAGTCGAAGTCTTCATTCATATACTCAGCTACCTACCGACTGCGGACCTTGGGTCGTGTGGTTTAACTAGTCGGATGTTCTACTGCACGATCACAAATTCCATTCTTCTCCAATACCGTATCGCACTTCACAAGGCCGGCTATGAGGACAACTCCAACTCCCCGCTCAGCTATGCAGAGAAACTGGATTTGGTGAAGCGGAGAGAAAAGGCATGGCTGACCTGTACTCCGAATTTCCAAGAGGTTGCGCCTTTGCCATTCGATCCAGGAAGCGTATACGATCTCTCCGGCGACCTCTACTTCTTGGGGGACTCGTCTCGTAAACGGCTCAAATATCTGCCCTTACCGAATTCGCCTGATGACACACCAGCATGGAAAACTTTCGACTCAGGCGACAACAGGTTCATGGTTGACTTTGCGCTCAATGTATATGAGCATGATCTTATTGCTTTGATAACGGCGTACGTCTTTGTCGTAGCTCTTGAACCTTCGATCCTGACGCTTGCCAAAGACATCATATTCGTATCTCACAGAACTCCGTTTCTTATCTCGAAATTGAACTGACCATTCACAAATTGTCGACCGGGGAACCGCACCCGCAGGCCAAGCAATCTTCCATTCCTGTTGTCACTTCCGAACTTCGATGGGGTAGTCCCTCCGTCAATATGGAAATTGTGGGAGACTATTTGGCCTTGGTGACGACATTTTGGAGAAATCCTCTCGCTCGATGCACAGTGTCTGTTTACGAATGGAGAACTGGCAAGCTAGTCTTGGTACGATTTCGTACCTGCTTGAATTCTTCTTTGCAGCTCATATAAGATGTTTTCTTTACTCAGCAAATTGACGGGAATCCTGACACCTATTCCGGCTTAGTTTTCCTAGCGGAAGACATTCTTCTGCTCCCAAATAATTTCGGCCGTGTTCTGGAAATATGGAAGATCCCTCGTCCATTTGAAGACCCTCCTACGTCACCTTTGCGCATACTGGGACTGCCTAGTCTTTCGCCACAGAATGTCCTCCGCTATATCTCTTGCAGGGGAGAGCCAAATCCTGTTGGCACGGACAGCGCCCTCTCCTACTCCAGTCAGCCGTTTCATTGCAACCCTCTTGAATCTGTGGTTCTCTTGCATCTGCGAATTCACAGCATCCGTGCGCTATCCTTGTTCACGATTTTTGTCCACCGCAAGTCGTTGTTAAGCTTACTGGATACTCCTACGGAGAGCGTGCACCCCGAGAAAGAAATTCTGTGGTCGGATTGGGCTCCAACAAGAACATTTTGTGTTGATATCAGAGGAGACATTCCTTCGAGATGGATCACCACCACTTGCGGGCAGCGCTTCGTCATTATACTCAACGATGATGATGAAACGGATGAAGAGGAGGAGGAAAGACGGAGACCCTGCTCTATGATGGTCTTTGACTTCAATCCGCATAACGTCAAACGGGTGAAAAGAGAGCTCGCAGAGTGTCCTGATGAAACCATGAAAGTGTTCACTGACGAGAGGGCAATGGTGGATAGTGACATGTTCATGGAGGATATTGTTTCCTGCTTGCCATATGTGGCTTCGACAACGAAAGAAACTTTTAAATTTGATGGCGTTTTGATGGATGAGAGTCGCCTTCTTGGGCTGCAGGTACGGCGTATTCTGTACATTTCTCACTGATTCCTTTGCTGACGGCAGAGTTGTGCACCTTCTAGACGAACAACGCTGGTCAAATTCAGTCGGTGGAAATTCTTCATTTTGGGTGAATTCCTGTAAGTTAGGTGGGGTCGAGTGTATATGTAAGTAGCGCGCAAATTTGCTCTGTAAGGAAGTTATGCTCAATCATTGTACACCCAGATATATTACCTCTTGCTTTTTTTCGTCGTGAATGTATCTGGAATGTGAAGTTATCTCTATCATTTCACTTGGTCACAACTAGTCAAATCACGCTTTAAGTTATTGTGAACTGAGTTTAACCCGAAATGTTCACATTCAGCTGCCGCATGTTTGCGAGAGATGCAAGTGAATCACAGTGCAAAGTCGGTGGTGCGAGTGATGTCTTGATTTGGAAGATGGGCTACTACTTCCAACTTCATAGGTATGTCTTTACCTGGCTTTCGAATCTTCTATTCCCATGATCATGCATGGCTGTTTCTAGTTATATCTCGACGCCCGCTGTTTACTTTTTCATCCTCTCTGTTCACCTTACCACTCCCGCTCCCACTGCTGTCCTTCGAGACGTGGTGATCCGCAACTGCGCAAAGTATTCTATCTCAAAAGGACCGGCATACCGTCAACATTCCCAATGCGCCGGCGGGCGGTCAACAACAAGGCCAATGTACCGACAGGCAAAAAGCGACGCAACGACCATAACGCTAAAAGCAGGGATAATGCGTATGGGTTCGTCAGAGGACCATTGCAACGTGTCGTTCATGCTAACACTAAGGATTTAGCACTGATACGGACGCGACCTCAATCCACAGGCGCGACCGAGAGAGCTCTGAGATCTCTAGTCGCAGCTCAAACGATACCAAGGCAGCAGAACTCTGCGAAGGCGAAAAAGCCGAGTATCCTGAGGCAGAAAAGCACACGGAGTTGTGTGCAGTAGAGAGCGAGCTGAGTGCAGAAGAATTCAGTGACGACGAGGATGAGAAGGACAGTCTAGAAAGTGAAGAGGGTGATGACAGGGGTATCGAGGAGGAGGATGCCGCCAGGCGGAGCAATAATGCGGCTAAGGATTCGGAAACCGAGGACGAAACTGAAGACGAAGACGAGAGCGAAGAAGATGAGCTCCAGTCCGATGAGTCTGACGTCGACGCGCAGGATGGCGAGCACGATGCGACTATCAGCGAGGACCTGAAGCATAAATTTTTCAATCACTTCAGGAGGAGAAGCACGATCGAGCATTTACGCAAATGGAGTGAAAACCATCCGGATTTCGTGAGTACCCGGAAACATTTTTTTGCCAGATCACCGTTTTAATGCCCTCCCTCCTGTTTGGCTCTACAGGTGTGCGAAATTTGCGAACGACAAAGAAAAAAATGCGAGGCGAACAAGGCAAATAGTGCATGTTGCTCAATGTGCGCAAAATTCAGGCGCACCTGCTCTCGTGTTGAAGCTGAACGCAAGAGTCGTATCAAGAAGCAGTTGAATATCAGCTCGCCGCAATACGATGCTCTGCTGATGCTCTGGAAGGAACAACAACTCAAGAAAGATGTCCATGACGTTCAACCCTGCAGCAACGAAGATGATCGAAGGCAACCCGTCACGGACAAGCACGACCAGCTTGGGGTTCGACGCGATGACGTGGTGAAAGAATCTAAGGAAGGTTGCCGACCAATTACGCAAGACCTGAGGAAGAAGTTTTGTACTGCGTTTTGGGGGAGCGGGACGGAAACCGGAAAACGCGAGTGGATGGAAGCTAACCAAAGTTTAGTGAGTGTATCTTACCGATTCACAATCTGTTCATATACTCATCCCTTTCTTAGTCATGTGATAGCTGTAAAGAGTGCGATTTGGAGTGCGAACCAAGGATGCCTTCCTCTCTGATTGGCGCTAGACGTCGCGGTCAAAAGTTCTCGAGTGTCATATGCAAACCCTGTGCAGCGAAGAAGAAAAAATGCTCACTGGTTGACTTAGAGCGTAGGCAGCGACTGATGAAATCATTCGATCTCAATGCCTCGGAGTATGACGCTTTGAAAAATTACGCGATGGCAAGGCTCCATGATGGTCAAGTATCGGACAGCACAGGTATCAGTCGAAATTCTTGTTCTGACGAGAACGAGCCCATAAAAAGCACGCAACAAACGACTGGCCAGCTCGAAAAGACCGACTCAAAGAAAGTGCCGGAAAAGCAGAAGAGAAGTGACAGTGTCATTTTGGTAAAATTTTCTCCAGCATTTTGAGACCTATTGCACATGGCTGATGTTGCTTTGTAGCAAGATAATACCAATATTGGAAAGCAGGAGCTTGGTCGAATTCGACCAGACGACATCGAGACAATGGTAAAAGCATGTCATCTTTTTTGGAGAAAATATTTACTTAAGTTGGAAACAACAGATAGTGAACAAAGTTTCTGTCAACAGTCGCCTACGTGAGTTTGTGGAGGACTCGAGAGACTATCGGAGTGAGCTGAAACTAGAACACAAAAGCGTGACGGTGAGTTACTTTCCGAAGCTAACGATCAAATGCTGAAATCCTCTCAGAACGATGAACCCGCATGGATGGCCAAGCTTCCCTATCAGCATGTGCAGCGGAAGCGCGACGACGTAGGAGAATTGGAAACCTCGACCTTCAAAAAACATTTGAGCGATATGCCTAGACGAGCTTTGGACGATTGTCAATACGACCTTCAGTACCCTAGTGTTCCTGAACATATCCAACAACTCCGAGGAGCGAACAAAAGATTTATCCAAGCTCCAATCGCGGTGTCGGCACCTCCTTGGCCGTTAGGGCGATCATCGGAACCTTTCGTTCACGCAGTGGCCCAGCCTGAGCGCTTGTATGTTTCTTCACCCGAGTCCGACTCAACGATAATTTGACGTGACTTCCGTCATAGCTCTTCAATCGTAGCTCCCAACCCACAGTTTGACTCATCAAGGTTTGCTTTCTCTACCATGAACATGCAAAGACCCATTTTTGACAGGTAAGCCCTGAAATCGTGACACGGATACCGACCTCCCTAAAATGGAATCAGGCACTACGAGTCGGAGTTCCGCAATACTGTAGCCAGGCCGGGGCAAAATATGCAGATGTTCCAAGGAAAAGAAGGCCGTAACCAAGAAGACATTTTAGCGTCATATTATGATCCTCCTCGATCAGATACACCTTTATATCAGAGTGTATCCCAAAGTTTGTCTTGATCTGCTATGCTGTTTATTGCTACTTCTTACTCCAAAACAGCAGGTTCTAGCGAGGGTGCCAACCAGAAGCACTCAATGGCCAAGGAATTCGTTAATCTACATCACCTGAAACGCAAATTCGACGAGTACGCTGAGCATTGTGCAGCTTCTCGCGACTGGGATGGTGCCCTGTTGTTTTGTGATGCCTCTGAATGTATAGGAGATATTTCAGTTAAAAGTCGGAAGATCTATCATCGTTCGGAGACAGATATTCAGACTGCGCCTCTACATTCGTCATCGGACGCTTCTCGTGGACATCTTACAGCCGTGCAGCCTACGAAGAGGGCAAGGAGCTCCGAGTTGCCATCCCCGTTCACTCGGACGGAGGGTCTCTGCCAAGTCACATTGGATGAGCGAAAATGTACAGAATAGCTTTTGGTGAGTCTATCTTTCCTTGTAATGTCGTTTCTTGGCTCAAGAGGAGCCCCGCTTAGCGAAGGACAATCCGCGAGGGCAAGAAAATACCGTTTTTGAAGCACGTTACTTTGCCACTAGCCTGAAGGGATTGCAACATGTGATAACGAAACAGTCCGATTGTATTACGAAGCTCTCTAGAGCATAATTCTGCTCTTATTGACAATATGTGTACGGAGGGTCGGGGTACTACTGTCTTCATTCCTTTTCGTAGTTTTTGAAATTTGGACCGCGTGCATCACGCTGCACAATCTTAGTGAAGGGTTTGCTCTAAAATCTGTGTACATAGATTACGTCTGGAATATCTTGTACTCTGTCTTTAGTGGTGACACTGTTGTCCATCTATTGCTCGGTCTTTGTACATTTCATCGGAATCATATTTACCTCCTTGCTTTGAATCTTGGCCTGATCTTGACAAGTTTTTGAAACCTCTATCTTCTTGATACGACCAGTCGGCAAACGGTTCCTGGTGGAGACGCGAGCGGCGAAGTTTAAGACTCAATTGAAGATACCTATCAGAATTTTTACGGCATAGTTATATGAGAGCGTCACGTGCTGCAGTTCTTATCTATATCCCGCTGTCATCTACTGTTCAGAATCCAAAAACAATGCATACTTATATGTTTGCGCCACTGGAACATGATACCAGCTGATACCAGGCTCTCTTTCTCTGCTTTGACCGACCAGCATGCTTGGAGATGAAAAGGAATCCGCTGTGGCCGCCATCGACGTGACCATGCAGAGGGACGAAGCCGAGTTGGCTAGAATGGGGTATAAGCAGGAGCTCAAGTACGTCCATTCAGTCGCTACAGATAGACGTTATCTGAAGAAAAAATTGGTGAAGACGTGAACTCGGTCTCATGCAGGTACGCTTTGCTTCAACAACTACCTCTAGACGCGCCTTTTGACACACGCTATTCTCAGAATTTTGGGGTATGAGGCTCTCGCCATGATAACTGAGACGACACGTTGAATTTAGTTATCCAGGTCTCTTTCTCAATCATTTCTGTAATAACGGGCACCATGTCGCTTTTCCTATACGGATTGGTACGATCCCCGTTCCCTTCTCCTCGGCTGCAACTTGACAGGGTTTTAGAATACCGGTGGACCGGCGGTCATGGTTTGGGGATGGATTGTTGTCTGTGAGATTCACGTCTGTAGGTTGGGC
Organism: Omphalotus olearius VT 653.13; assembly: GCA_000296255.1. Lineage (NCBI taxonomy): Eukaryota > Fungi > Basidiomycota > Agaricomycetes > Agaricales > Omphalotaceae > Omphalotus > Omphalotus olearius. The sequence continues at coordinate 239,471 of JH814835.1, forward strand.
GCCTCCTGAACTTATGGCACATATTAGCTTTTTTCACCCTCACTGTTGGAATGGCAATGGCAGGTGAGTACTGTGTCGTGTGATCATCCCCCAGCTGCTTATTCCATTCGTTTTACCAGAGGTTTGCAGGTCAGCTCTTTCAAGTTAGTGAGAAGGAATGGTCTTAAATGAAACACTACACATTTATCAGTGCCCACCCTACTTCCGGAGGACCATATTTCTGGGCCGCCATGCTTTCACGGCCGCAGGATGCTGCTTTGGCGTCATGGATTACTGGTCAGCGAAGGAATCATTCTCGTGCTCGACTATTTGAACCTGATTTTATCGAAACATAGGCTGGTTTAACCTATTAGGCCAGGTCGCTGTCACAACTGGAATCAGGTATGTTTAGAGATGCTACAACCGAATTTGATGACGCTTATTCGTTATCGTAGCTTTGCATGTGCAAGCTTCATCTCCACAGTCGCAACTTTCAAAACCGGGTTTGTCCCAACCCCAAATACGCAGATAGGTGGAGATCTCTTCCCTTCACACCTGTGTGCATTGTTTACTGATGGAATGTCGTACACAGGCGTATATGCTGCTGTGCTCGTTGCCCAGGGTGAGTGTGCTTCTCATTGGTGTTCAATGGATTTCTGACCTTGAAGATTAGGACTTATCAACACGTTCGGGGTAGGAATACTTCATCACCTAAACAATATCTCGGTTTGGTGGCATGCAGTCGGCACGTTTACTTTGGTGATCGCGATCTTAGCCAAGGCGCCAACACATCAATCTGCACATTTTGTGTTCCAAACTTTCATCGACAATACCGGAGGTTGGTCGGAACGTGCGAGTCCTGCCTACGTCTGTGTCACGGGTGTAGGTGGATAATTCCCCGCAGGGAATATCTCAAGCTGATTCGACCCTATCCCCTTAAACAGATTCTCATGGCTCAGGTACGCCCAAACTTTTAACTGGTCTGATGAGGTCCTCATAATTGCTCAACCGGATTTCTTAGTACACCCTTACTGGTAATTGCTTTCTTCGGCTCTTGAAGATTAATCTTAATATGATATCTGCCAGGTTTTGACGCTAGTGCACACGTATGTCTGTTACGCATGAGTAATTCTCGCTTTGGCTTAGTCGGATCAGATGACAGAAGAGACCACAAATGCCGCTATGTCTGGAAGTATTGGGATCATCATGGCTATTGGAGTCTCCGCCGTACTCGGCTGGTACCTTATCCTTGGAATGCTGTTCTCTATTCAGGACCTGGATCGTACCATCAACTCCGCTACTGGTCAACCTGCCGCACAAATATTCATCGATTGTGTAGGGGAGAACGGCGCTATCGCGTTGATGGTATATCTACAACCTTGTTCTCACCCCCTCTTACTCATCTTGTCTTCCAGGTGGTCGTTATCGGGGCAATGTTTTTCTGCGGGTAGGTTGTTCCACAGATTGTCTTGTCAGGGACGCTGACAGTCTCGCCCTTCAGGACGTTCTCTATCACCTCAAATTCACGGATGATGTACGCTTTCGCCCGCGATGGTGGTGTTCCAGGGTCGAAGTTCTTCGCTTATGTGAATGCTAAGTGGAGATCTCCTATTCGCACAGGTAAGCATGTGATGACTCTAGTGAAGCGTTATGCCTTATCGCTAACTATTTGTTCACATCACAGTATGGCTCGCGTGCATGCTGAGCTTTATCCTTGGTTTACCCAGTCTCGGCAGTGCTGTTGCCTTTTCCGCTGCTACGTCAATCGCTACGATTGGGTTGTATATTTCATACGGTGCGCAAATTCCTTTCCATTGTTCAGACAGTAGCGCTCATCTTCCCGTAGCTATCCCCATCGCGTTGCGTGTCATATATCACAAAAAGTTTGTCCGCGGGCCTTTCCACTTGGGCAGGTTCTCGTTCCCGGTCGCTATCACGGCGGTGCTCTGGATAGCGTTCATCTCCATAGTTTTTATTCTCCCTCAGGAAAATGTTCGTCTTGTCTCATACTTTTGTATTTCCGCTCGTGAGCTCTAACGTTCCTGACGATTTCATTAGCCGGTCAATTCGCAGACGCTGAACTATGCCATCGTTGCTGTTGGAATCGTAATCGCATATAGCGTCGTATTCTGGTTAATTAGCGCTAGAAAGTGGTTCACTGGGCCTGTACAGCAGATTGCAGGTACGTGCTCAATGCCGATATTCGTTTTCTTAAAGCTTGTTCTGACATGTGCTATTAGCCGAAGAGATGGGGATCAATGTCATGGAACCTGGGGAAGCGGAAAAGTATGAAGCCAAAGCAGCAGCATCATAGAAGTACGATCGATGATCAATAGAAAACCTCGAGTTGCATTAGACGCAACAGACACGCTATAAAATGGAAAAGATTTTCTTTCTTTGCTCCCCAGTAGTGCTGTTCATTGTTCCGTGCACAGCGTGCTCAATTGTTGAACTGTTGAGAGGAATAGTTTGCTTTCTTGACAGATAATCGTTGTTTTGTTCATGACTTGAAGTGCGCCAGCTTTTCATAGAACTAAATTATCATAGGTGGACCAGAATTACGATCACGTTTCCCAAGGATCAACGACTAGCTTCACACCGCTCACTTGCCCCAATTCCATTCTTCTCAATCCATCTGCAATTCCACCTAACCCTCCTGGTAACTTTTCGATTCTCATCGGCTACAGAGAGTAAAGTCGACATCAAAGTCACTCAGTGACACCCGTTTTACACAGAAAAGTAATAAAAGACAAACCTTGATGTCTCCCCTCTGCAAAAACTCTTCCAGCTTCGCATACATCCCCTTTCCGACCTCTCTATACAAATGTGCGTTACCTGTCATTGAAATGACCCTCCGATTGTCACTGGGAAGCGTCAACTCCTCCGGCACAGCGCAGACACTGAGAAGAGTGCCACCGGGGGAAACTAGGTCAATGTGTGATTGTGTAATGGGCGTATGGACGCAGTCGTAGACAAGTGTCAGGGGCTGAACGTCTCCGCTCTCTTTCACAGTGAGGATACTCTTGATCTCCACGGCGAGGTCCGAATCAGAGATGTTACGGTTAAGAATGTGTGTCGCACCGAGAGAGCGAAGATAGTCCGCATGCTTGAGTGAGGAGGTTGTGATAATTGGCGAGTATCCCATGTACTTTGCGATTTGGATGACTACAAGGACACGTTCGCCCGCATGTGAGCAGTCGATTACACCCAACACTAAGAACTCTCTGCTGACCGTTTTGACCCACAGCGGAGGAGCCTCCGAGGACGACAACCGGCTGCTCACGGTAGAAATCCTTTGCATCATCATTCCAAAACTGTTTCAAAGCTGCACCACCGCGCGCGTTAGCTAGGGCGGATCGGTCATGGTCATGTATATCCGGTTTAGGCAGACATAGACCAAAAGCTGCTGTACCGAGCGCCAGAGGGACCGAAGATGCTTCCAATGTTGATATTTGAGGGGGAAGCTGCGAGATACTTGATTACTAGAAAACGATCCATGGGAGAATGATTGAGACGAGTTATTTACCTTGGCTACAAAGTCTTCATAAACGACCGCATATTGCTGGTAACTGCTTCGATCTCGATCAAGTATCCAACCTAGAATGCAGGTGTCAGAGAGGACTGATAGCAATGAATAGGACTTCGTATGTTCACCCTGGAAGACCCTGAAAGATGCATACAAAGTCTCAAATTGGGTACCCTCCCAACGACTACTAAAGAATGACTTACACTCTATCACCAACTTTGACGCGCTTGATATTGGCTCCGACTTGAACAACGGTCCCAGCTCCATCTGTTCCCATCATCAGAGGATAACTTTCCGCTGGAAGATGGACGACAGATTTCTGGACCTTCCACTCGAAGGGGTTTAGCCCGATCCCTTCGATGCGAACTAGAACATTATCTGGTCCAGGTATCGGGACGGGCCTAGTGGAGAGGGTGTACTCTCCACCGACAGAGGGTAAGATGAGAGCTTTCTGGTGAGTAGGCACGTTAAGAGACATCCGATTTTGCATGAGGTCTTCTTTTTGGTGCCCTGTATTTAAATATGAACGAGATGCGCTACTAACCTTATCATTATGACTTGGATCGAAATTCTAAAATAGTTGGTTCATCGGTATTTCAAACCGAGATTAAAAAGCACATCTCTCTCGCCGTATGGGTCATCTAGTACACTGCATGTGATAAATTCAGAGAGATCTCAGAGAATAGCGGCATAATCTCACCGATAGCATTATGGTGAATCGCATGCACTATACAGCTTTCCTATTCATTCAAACACTGCCTTGAAGCATACTCGGTATATGTATGTACTTTGATTCGGTTCCGAGCATGTTGACTCAGGCCTCTTGTTCGTCTCTGGCAGAAACCGGTGCGACTTATCTTCTTCCAGAGTAGCCACAAAGATAGATGCTGCCAGAATGCTGCTGAAAAGCTCAAGCGCCCCAAGTCGAGCGTTAATACGGAACTTGTAATTTCCCGTGAGGTCAGTACGAATGCACAAAGATGGTGAAGCAACTCACTCGATCTTGATTAATCTTGATTTCTGACTCGGTCAAGGCCCTAAAACTTAGCAAAAGAATGCCTTTCTCCTTCTGAAAGGTGTAAAACTCTAGAAGAGTCCTACTGCATTTTTTGATAAATGATAGCGTGACAAAGTGGTCCGTCGTCAAAGCGGTAATGATATATCCGAGAGGCGCTATCGTTCCAGTATGTTCAATTTCTGTTCAATGTGAGGTTTTGATATACTTCTGGTAGACGGGACAATGAAAAGAGATGATATAAAAGGCTTGAAGGAGGTCGCGCGGCAGTGACTAAATAATATGATGTAACAAAACACGGTATGAAGTTCAAGCTTACAGATAATAGAATGTGATTGGACCGTAGTAAGCTCGATTACTCATTTACTACTAAATTAGGCCATGCTGTGCAGTTTTAACTTTTCATGGTCCACGGTCCACCTGGCCACTTCGTTCCGTTGCACTCGTGAAGTTACCTAAAGTATCATCAAGGTGCCACTTCAAATTCAAAGCTCAATCTTGAGACACAGACGGAGTCTAGTTTGTTTTGACTCTCTCTAAATCTTGCACAAAAAACTACCCCTAAACTCTAAACCGGTATCGTCGATGCCTAAGGACCCCACGTCGCATAGCTCAAAGGACGTTCAACACGGTCCTGATTACACTGGTGTCAACTCGGGACGTAGTGCTCGCACTCGCGCAAACAAAAAAAAGAAAGGGAGAAAGACGACCGTACCAATGGATAGTCCACCGATGGATCAGAAGCAATGGTGGGAGATCTGGGAAGGGATTCAAAACCAAGGTGTCAAAACATTCTTCTGCAATCAGTAAGTATTTATATATCAAGCCCTTAGCGCGCTGTGGTTTTTTTGGTCGGCGTATTTGGCTAACTTGTTTCTCTTCGTCGTGAAGAGATGTTCATATCTACGACAAAATGTTTCTAGCGACTGCTGCTTTTAACAAGGGCCGAACCTGGCCTGCCACCGAGACGCAAGTTCGTGCCCGTTGGGATCAGGTTAGTATGACTTATTCAACTTGAATATTCGTGTTGATCGGGTGTTAGTTTCAAGTTTATGTTGGTCTACTAACGAATGCTGCGGGTAACGAACTCGATAAGCTCGCTGCTTTCGTTCAAGATCCAGCGAGACACATACAGGTTTACTTGTCGAGCTATATGATTCATAAAGGGTTGCACTTGTAAGTACACGTCTTTTTTTTCTTCCCTTCATCCATACGCTATCCTTCATTTTGTTCCTCTCACGTTGATATCTGACTATCCGCTCATTGTCTTCCCAGCACGAAGCACTTCTGCGACATAATTCCTCGTCTAATTTCTTTCTACGTCAATTTTTTGATTATCAACCAAGTACTGCCAGATCAAGAACCTAATTTGCGACTCGCGTTGGAGATCACGGAGCTCGCGAGAGTTGAGCTTCCGTTATTTCCACTTGTAGCGTGCGCGTGTCCCGATAATTTGAATCTGGCGTGTAAAGAGGTGTTTAGCACGCCACTTCGTCTGACGATGGACACTGGCACTCAAGGCTTGAACTGGAATACGACTGGTGGCATAGAACGTAAAGTGTCTACCGACACAACCAGTACTGCTGCAGGGCAGTCTGTGTCACTTTCTAACCAACTTTCGGCCTCCTCCACTGGGATTGTGACAGACGAGAATGAAGGCCGTACTAAAGTTGCAAGGAAGGTGAAAAGGAGCAAAGCTGAAAATCGTAAATCGAAACAGGACCAAGATCTCTCCCAAGCGTCAAATGAACAACCACCCGTCGGACAAGGTTCAGGTTTGGAGAACAGTGGATGGGGCGATACAGGCGGATGGGCAACGAACACGGATACGAACACGCAGGATGGCGGCGATAACAGTGCCAACGCTTTTACCTTTGAAATCTCTACCGTCTCGCACGATTTTTCCACTGGCGGGTGGGGCAACGCCTCTTCCGACCCTGGAGTTGGCAGTTGGGGAAGCTCTCACGAAGAACAGTCCGGTACAAACTCTTGGGCTGAAGCCACTAACGCCTGCGCTACAGGCTTTGGAGCATTTGCTGTGTCCCCACCTCCGTCTTCTTTCGTTCCCGCTAGCATCATCGGACCTGCGGGTTTGCCTGCTACTCACGTAGGAGGTATAGCCGAGTATTCTATCAGGCGCATCAAAGAAATTTCTCCAGTGAACATCACCGATATTCCTACTGCTCAGGACCAGGCTCAGACTCCGGCTCAGGATCAACCTAATGTGAAAACCGAAATCGAATTCTCTACCTTGGGACCTGAGGCAATCGAGATGGAGCTGAAGCAAAAGTACTGGCGCGTCACGCTAGCACCTTGGCTGCATCCATGGGGTCACCCTGCTGATTCCGTTAACGGGGTCAATTACCTACCCCGGATACTGGCGTCGACGAAGGGCCGACTCGGAAGTGTACAAAGTCCAGACGCCTCGAATGCGGTCTCAGAGGCCGTTGTGGAAAAGGGGGCTGTCGTTGATCTGAATGTTGGATCTGTCAAGCCTCATGATCCTTGGGTTGACGACGTTGTGATATTCCTGGAAGAAGAAGCTTGCAAGACTATGAAAGTTGGTATGGGGCTAGGTGGGACTTGGGTGCAGCTTTTGTGGAAGAGTGATGTGGAAACCAAGATAGAGGCAGCGTCTGAGGGGACAGAAACCAGGTTTTGGTATATGCAAGATTTATTGAGCAATCTTACGAGCTATCACATTGTGTAGGTCAGTTTTCTTGGGTTTTTTTGCTTGCTACTCTATCAGTTTTTCGCCGTCGTACTTGCTATTGTTGGAGGTTTTGTAGCATATTTTGTATTTCTAAACTGTGTATAAGCCACTACTGTTAGATGTTCAAGATAACAAGTTCAGCATTGTAGTTTTCAGAGTGCTAGTGAGAAGTCTCTCCGACTCTCGTCCTTCGACTCAGGAACTGCCGACGTTTGATGCTGCGCATGAAATTCCGTAAAGGGCTACGCCGACTGCTCCGCGATTATGATTTATACCAGTGCACTCTTTCTTTACTACTCTCATCATCATTGACGACTAGGGGCTCTGACGTGGACGCCAAAGACGCCAAAGACGACGTAGACGACCAAGAAGAACTGCTACGCACTCGTTTCTTCTGGCAAGCCCGAGCCAGAGAAAGCCGTGCATCCGATAAAATCCAGTTAACTTTGACGTGGCGAAAATCGTACCCTCCTTATAACCTTGAAGTAACCATACAAAATTCAAGTCGTAAAGATGAACATGACGATGAGGTATGTTCTCGTCGTGCTTGCGATTATAGTGAGTTCTTTCTTGTACTGCACTGTGATGCACGAAAATTAACTTAGAATACAGATCAGTCTGCACTATATCCTCAGCTTCACACATGAAGGATACGGACGGGCGACATCGATAAGCAGTATCCTTGCGTCGCAGTGTCCAGCCGGGTCAGCGGCAGAGAAAAACGCGGTACCGTACGAGTATTATAAACCTCCCAGTGAAGGTGCGTTTCTCCTTCAATTGCCTCATGTAGCATCTGCTTAGCCATGTTCTGCGCCGGTGCTCACAGGTTATTCGAATGGCACCAGCCCAACTCTGATTCGTAGAGCCAACGCCACCTTCGTCATCCTTGCGCGCAATAGCGACCTTGAAAGCACAGTGCGCAGCATACGGGAGATCGAAGACAGGTTTAACAGGAAGTTCAAGTACCCTTATGTCTTGTTGAACGAGGAGGAGTTTACGGACGCTTTCAAGACGCGCGTACAAGTTGTGGCCTCTTCGAAAGTCGAGTTCGGTCTCGTACCTCATGATCACTGGTTCCAGCCTGATTGGATCGACGAGGAGAAGGCCAAAACGAGCAGAGAGAAGATGGTGTCGGAGGGTGTCATTTACGCTGGGAGCGTGAGCTATAGGAATATGTGTCGGTTTAACAGTGGGGTGAGTCTGGCTGGACAGATTAAATAGACTTTGAATTGATGGGATACCAGTTCTTCTTTAGGCATCCCTTGATGGAAAAGTACCGGTGGTATTGGCGAATAGAGTGCGTCAAGCTAACAATATACCCACCCACCACCACGGACTCATCTTTGTCTTCTTATAGGCCCGACGTCCACTTCCATTGCGACATCGATTTTGACCCCTTCGTCTTCATGGAAGATCATAACAAGATCTACGGATTTACCATCACCATGTATGAATTCGAGAAGACCATCCCCACACTTTGGGGGCACGTTAAAGGTTCGTTCTGCTAATCTCCGTTGCCAACCGATGCGTCTCATTTTCCTCCCTC
>JH814835.1:252078-270580 GCA_000296255.1 Omphalotus olearius VT 653.13
GAAGCCAATGCAATTCAGCAAAACATAGAAGATTGGTAGAACGTGGGGAAGAAGGATTACAATAAACCCGTATGTTCTTGAAAAACCCTGTCGTTGTAACCATTTAGAACAGACGAACCTAGCGAGTTGAACAGGCTTCGGAAAGATGATGGTAGGGAATGAACCCGATCCCGCAGAAGAGCAGAAGCGTAGAGCATTTGTATGGTATACGTTTGTACCTATACGTGTCATGGGGTCCATTAGATATCAACGAGTTATTCAGTGAGACGTTCATCTTCACATCACATTGCTCTTTCACCGGGCCTGTAGCGGACAGGCCGACTTGAATTTCTCACGGTCGGGACCCGTTGTTTTGCCGGCTAATTGAGCCGCGGCAATTCACTTGGTTTACCATATACAACATCGACGTTCATTTCATGGTTCTACACAAATTCTCAGTCTTACAACAAGAGCGACCACAATAGCTACGAAAGCTCCAAATTCAATAACGCTTGCGCCGAATACATCTCAGACTTGGACCATACAACTATGGTATGTGTCTGGCAACCTGTTACCCCATACGCTCAGACCTTCTTATCAGGGTCGTCACTACTTTTAGTAGAGCTGATTTGATGGTTATCATGAGCTATTATGAAACATATCAGCTCAACTCAAGGGACCACCGGACGCACCGCAGTCGCACCCGAAGATGGGTGCAACCCCGGAAATGTTTACAAAAGCTTACCGTGCTCGTACTTGGCAACATCAGCATTCCTCTTCTCCGCTCCGACAGCGCCAAAAATACTACCGTGAAGATATGAGCAAAAAATAACGAATAAACTCAGGTTGGAGAGGACAATTCGATACTTACACGTCCATTTCTTCAAGTGATCTTCCCTTGGTCTCGGGGATGACGCTTTTCAACCCAATTGAGTACATTTCCTGATCAATACCTGACACACACTTACAGAGAAAAGACAGCCATTGCTCCTACATTGACAGTAGCGAACATAAGAAAAAGCTTGTATCCCAAATTGGTCTTCATCTGAGGGGTCACTTTCGACACGACAAAGTCTGGCAAGTCGCTCGTAAACTCGCATCTAGTATCAATATGTTACGACTCACTCCATAGCCATTGAGATGCACTAGCCACGGCCAAACCGTAATGTCTGGTTCTCGTGGGGAAGATATCAGAGACATAGACCCATGGAAGAGGACCTACATACAAAGACATCCGTGTAAGTTGATATATGATATCGCATGAATGAAGACTCACCCCAACCAATGCTGTAGAAGCACACGTAGAGATACAACATCGCAGCCATGGCTTTGCTCGCAGGCGATGGAGCGGCAACAACAGAGCTTGCACTTGCCGCGGGCGGAGGATGAGTCTTTAGAATGGCTCCGATAATGAAGAATAGAATGCCCATTCCCGTGGCCGAAATAAAGAGCGACATACGTCTACCGATCGTTTCTACACCAAAGTAGACGTAGATACTGGTGGATACGATCTTTGGAATATTCTTTGAGTTTCACAAGAGTGACGATGATCCCGATGGTTGACACTCACCTTGACTATACCATAGATTCCAGAAGCTAGAAGCGAGTTCTTTGTGCCGGTGTACCCGATCTACGTTGGGCGTCGTGAAACGCGTTCAACTTGATCAATGCGGTATACTCACCGAAGCAAAGATTTGAGGTGCGTAATACCTATTCTCATCGTTAATGACCATGACTCATTAGGCAGGCTGGCATTCCTCTCACCCAACAGAGTTCTGGCCGCTCCATTGTTGAAGGAGGAAAATGAAGAAAGCAATGACGAATCGAATGAAGTTTCCCTTCCCGAAGAACGCCTCTTTCAATCCGAGAGCTTTTCTTGCGGCTCGCTCTTCCTCAATTGCAGCCTCGATCTCAGCCATCTCATGGACGACGACATCGTCATTTGGTGACTTCCTGCGTAAGTATGCCAGTGTGGCAAGCGCTTCGTCTCCTCTCCCAACGGATGCAAGCCAACGAGGAGATTCCTATTTGATTTCGTTCGCCATGGCTCATGAGCGGGAAGCAAATTTGCCCACCTTAACAGTGAATAGCCCAAGCAACATGAGCCCAGCAGGAACAAGTTGAATACCGAACGGAATCCTCCAAATCCTAGGGCCGTCAGGAACATGTAGACCGACGCCGACTAGTACATAGAGCAACGTGCTCAATTCGGGTGCGTAGGGACTTGGCGATTATCACTTACGATTAATGAAGTAAGACTTCGAATGCATTTAGCTCCAGTGCTAAACCCACAAATTAGCAGATAACTTACAAGCATCACTCCCGCTGCGACCATAACCTGGAACAGACCCGTGATACGACCTCTGACTTCTTTAGGTGAACATTCCGAGACGAAAGCTGGTGCAACCTGGTGCGACATTTGAACCACACTGTTCTTTTCAGAAATTGGATTAACTTACGGCACTTATTGCGCCAATGCCGATACCAGAAATGACACGACCTGCATAGATCAATGCAAGACCGTTAGACGGGCTACTCGCCACCGTGGTCAATACCTACGAGTCCGACATCAGAATCACATCAACTCAAATCCATCTCAGATACCACTCACAGCTCCAATCGAAAAGATAAACGTGAAGCCAACAAGTGTCCACTTTCGACCCCATCGCGCTACATGTTCAATTCCGAAATCAGTCCCTTTCCGAATTCAAAATTGACAGACACCCAAGCTGCCGTAAAGTTGCTAGTGAAAAAACGTAAACAGAACCCTCCTCACCCGAAATTGGTGCACTAACAAGAGCTCCGAAAAAAGCCCCAGCTTGAAGAACGGACACGACGTCTGAGGATACTTCGTTCACTCGATTCGTGTCCGCCTCCCCATTCGACCACATGCCAAAATGTTGTTGGAAGAATGTCTGACTCACGACACCTCCAGCTATACCTCTAGAAGATTTTGCTCAGCGACAACAGCGCAACAAAGGATATGTTATCTTACGTGTCGTAACCGAAGAGGATAATTCCCCAGTATGCGACAAAGGCGAGCCCTAACAGAATGGATATCTCGTTGAGATATCACGCCAAAGATTGGGGTAATTGACACATACAGTAAACACGGATATTGGCGAATGTATCTGGTCTTGTCATAGCTATCCCGAGCTCAGATATCGAGGTGAGAAAGAACAAGCTACGGTAGCCTACAGCATGCTTCAAAAGTTTCCTGCTTAGTTGTTCGAACCCCGCAATTCTTAAGGGTAAACTTCCGGGCCGTTCCCTCGGGCCGGACCACAGCGTTTTCGGTTGGGAGCTTCATTTGTAAGTATACTCTTGTATACCTACTCAGTCCATCACGAGTCTTCATCATCTCATAATTCCCGCAGCCCGACTTTTCTAGAGAGTAATAATATAAGAAAAATCGAGCAAGTTCATGCCTAGAGTCAACAAATCGATACTGGAGTCTAGACAAATTCGATCTCTCTCCGTCCTTTACCGAGATCCCTGATTCAAGTGATGAAATTGCGGAGTAAACGCGGGGTAATTTGGATTGTTAATTTGTTATTTCATTTCTGTGCACTGTAAGTATCTAGTCATATGTAGTCTTGAGTAGTACATGAGTAAACTTTCAAGCTTTAAAGTCAGCAACGAGGGATTGAAATCAATGCAAATTGGATGAGTAGTGTACATGGATAAATGCTGTGAGCACTTGGCTCGAAAATTCTAATGATGCGTCCAACCCTAATGTGTTTCATATGTAATGACCAGCCGAATAGTATGATTCGATGAGATATAAAGTCGGCAAAGAACGTTAAGAGTATCTATCCTATATTTCTGCACGGCCAATCCATATGATACCTAAACTTACGCTTCACATCATCGGCGCACTTCCAGAGCGTAAATATACATTCTCTCTCGGAAACGACGTCTTCATCTTGGCATGATGCCCATCGTGGCGTCCAAAGCCTGAAGCAGATGAAGACGGATCCTCAGGAAAGTGATGCATTAATTTCGTGGTGAGGTGTTGATAATACCCAATCTGAGAGGAACCCTCACTATCCGAGAGAACAGTAGGTCTTTCGTTGTCGGTAAAACGCGAGTTACTATGACTTTCCTCCAAGGAAAGCCTAGGGAATAGAGCCCCAAGCTCGTGCAACGGGTCAAAAGAGGCATGGGCTTGTGAGTTCACAGCCATGTGGGCCGTACCGAAGGTGTTCATGGTCGGATAAGCGTACTTTACACTCGTATCCTGAGGTACAGGTGAAGCGTTGTTGACCCTATGATCGAAGGTACGTGTATCATGAGTGCAGTGTGGGAAAAAACTCGGGCTCATCGAATCGATCCTCACACCAGCGGAGCTAGTAGTGTCAGTCGAGTCGACGTCCGCAGGATCCAGGGGTGACAGGTCGTAGGTCAAGCTACTAGAGCCAGTGTCGATCGAGCTTTCGTCGAAAGGGTTCGTAAAAGGGAAGTGGCTCGTTTCGTGGCTATGAGTTGCAAAAGTGTTCCAGTCCCCGAATTCATTCGTATACGAATCATTGAACTCGTTAGTCTAGAAGTGAACACAATCAATGATTGCACGGTATCGTAAAAATATACGCTCACCTCTAGTACAGTATCATCGAAGAAAGAGTACAAAGGAGTAGGCTCCGGGGGTGGCGCATCCCACCCAGGAGCATCTATTGGAGGTGTAATGCTGTATGGACCGGACGTCAACTGCGGCCCGCAATTTGGTTCTGTCGTCCAAGGGAACATCCAATGAACTTGTGCCGGATTTGACGTCGTGGCCGCCACAGGGGCCTGGACAGGCGGAGGTAGCGGGATTGAGCGATACATGGTAGTGCAGCTAGGACGGCGGGATAGGTCGTCCCGCGTCACAAGTGGCAACGATCTTTCATGTACGTCGAGATGCATCGTCTCCAGCGACGATACAGGTGCAATTGGCACGGCTCCGGGTGGAGGGCATGAGGAAGAACGTCTGTAGGGGATTCCAGAGCCTTGATTTGGAGGTGGTGTCAGTGGAGGAGTCGGTGCACAGAGCAAAGACAACAAAGATTTTTTGTCCTCATCTTCGGCAGGTGTGAAAGAAGTAATTCTCTTCTTAGCTTTCTGAATCCCACCGCGAACATCAGGAGAGTACTTGTACCCTGGAAATGCTCTTATGTGATTCTGCTTCTCGATCCCGGCCATCTCGATCCAAGGAGCTTTCTGTTTCTTGCTCATTTGGCGCCAAACGGTACCGACGATACGAGAAATGTTGCGATGATTGGCCTCGACGTGATCGGGGACCTTCTTTTGGCGAACAAAGTCACATCTGAAGAGGATAAAGGCGTTCTTCGGGCGAGGGACATGTCCAGCAGGCTGCTTTCGCGTGTGAGACTTCTTCTTTCCACCATATGCGTAGTTCAACGAATCAAAGTCGGGATAGGGAAGGAAAGATGGAAGAACTCCATCGGTTGTCGGCGGCGTAGGGGGGCGCTCAGGAGAATTGGAGTCGTCCAAATGTCGAGATTCGATTGCTGGGGACGGTGCGTGTGGTGTTCGTTCCATCTGAGACACGACAAAACACTCGTCGCAGTTATGAAGTTATAAGAGAAGAGCTCTAGCCACCGAATACACGTTATGGTAGATGAAGAGAAAGATAGAATCGCAGAAAGGCCTGATTTCTTTGTGTTGCATGTAAACATTCATCCACATTGTCGTCAAAGGAAGGGCGCACCAAAATTACAAAGAACGATGTCGCGCTCGGGTCCAAGCTAATGTCTTGCCCCCCTAGATCTTCACATAATATAAATCTTCATGAATGTTAGGGACACGCATATATATACAAGAACCGCCACGCCGAGAATTGCTTTCGCAGCGTAAATGTTGTTCTACTGCCAGGAAACGCGTCTCTCCGTACCTCGTTGGGGATAGCTTTATTGCAAAAAACGTCACGTGTTGGATATTCCAAGTCAGCGAATATGGAGTTCCCATTGTTCTACAAACTAGGAAATTGCACGTTGAACCAGGTTGAACCCGATAAGAGTTTGATACGAGCGTACGCTTTGGCGCGACTCGGTGTTCATCCTGAAATTATAGTATCAAATAAATCTATTTGCATGCGACTGAAGGTATAAGTGAGTACTTACAGCTCAGCTTTGTTCACGTCTACTTCGCTTATTCAGTATAAGCACTGGATCATCGAACAATCGGTCATTATGGACGCGTCGACGATGCTAGCAACGGCCATAGCGTTGTGTTCTATTGTGGGGAGGTGGTTTCAGCGCGCGAGTGAATGGCAACAGCAATAATGACTCTGTCATGTTTTTGTCATCGGTGCTATGTAAATGAATCAATTAACTAGCACTGATTGTTTAAGTCGGTCTTTTTATTGAGCAACGAGCAGAGACGTGAAGATATCGCCAAGGTCAGGAAGATCGAAAACAGGCTGAGGGAAAAAAACAATCGGGAAGTGGCCGTACATAATAAGAAGGAAAATCGGCTGGCCAAATTGTAATTAAACTCCGCCCGAATATTTCAAAATCAGCGGAGACGCACGTCGTCGGACCCCGATTTTTAATTCTTTTCCGATTCGGTGTGGTGTCCACTTCTGGAGTACTGGCATGGATCAGTGCTGCGACTCTTTTTTTCATGCTAGCGAATTGTCGGTACGTCTCGATGCCCATTATTCATTGACATCCATTAAGAGCTCTTTTGGACTCAGGCCTGTGACATTCTTGGTGGACTTTGTTCCAGTTCTTTACAGTCACTTACTCGTGTGCAGCTCCCAAACGAAGTGCTCTGTTGCAACTGCTCGCTGGTTCAAGTAGTACACTCATAACACTACCTCTTTTGTGTCAAGTCGTTTCCGCCACATAACAAGTCATGAACGCTTAAGTCGCGCTACATGAGTGTTGTTTTGGACATGTGAAAAAAGTCCCTGAAAAGTACGCAGCGGTCTCTTTCATGTATAAAAGTGTTCAATTCAGAGTTGGTCTTTGGGGCCATGTTTTCCTCCATTTTACCTGTTGGTTTGCTGTCCAGTCTTCTCATCAGATTTCTGCCTGCAGTCCAGTCACAGAATGCGACATTACCTCCCAGTAATTTGCCGCCTACGGCTCCGGGAGTCTTCACCGCTGAAGCCAGCATCTTGATTGATTCTCCCATCGACAAGGCATGGGATGTTTTGCTTGATTTTCCGTCTTATAAGGACTGGAACCCGTTTGTCCGGTAAATGAATACTCAAAGTCTTCAGTTATAGAGTACTTAGCTATGTTTGATAGATCTCAGACCGTTACCGACGAGTTTTTCATTCCTACTGCAGATCAAGTACCACAGGAAGATCTACGTCTCATAATAAACTCCCAAATCCCTCCACTCACGCCTCCCGTGGACGCTTCCACACCGGACAATCCCTTGAACACGCATATCACGATGGAGAACATTACGCACCTCCAGCTTGACCTTCGTCGGGTAGCTTGGGCATTGCTATCGCCTTCAGCGATCCTAAGTGCCGAGCGATGGAGTGCATTGAGTGTTTTCGTTGAAGATGGGGTAAACAAGACCTTCTACGAGTCGAGGGAAGTGTACAATGGCTCGCTGGCTTCGACCGTGCAAGCCCTGTATGGAGATAGCTTGAATGATGCGTTCCAAGCACAGGCAGTGGCTTTCAAAGCACTACTAGAAGTTTAGCTGACTCTCGTAGACTTTTCTGTTCGTATCAGTATTTTCAATCGAATATGATCTGACGAACCTGGTTCTCAGATAATGCAAGAATCGTCTTCGCCTTCTGTCTGGCCACTGGCAGTTAATTTTGTACATTCATTACGTAATTTTTTCCGGCGGCAAGCTGAACATGATCCACGTCGACTTCGTCTGCCTCAGTATTGTTCGCGATTCACGGTTGTAAATGGTCTATATCGACGCTCTGCTCAACCTCGAGCAAAAAGTTTAGAATTGGATTGGCCAGAGAATCGTCTATCGTTGTTGCTGGAGGCTTTGGACCACGGATGGCTGAGGAGATCATGAAGCTCACCTTGAACGCATGAAGCCCGTGACTGCGATGGAATATACCGGGGAGGCAACCATCGAGGAAATTGCGGCTTCTGAGGGCTGCGTCAGCACTTCTGAATGGTAGCTGTGCCAGCGGGAAGGACTCTACACAGTTTGGTGTTCTCGTGAACTTTGCTTGTTTCCTCGTCTCAAGACCTTGGATTTTCTGATTTCCTTTGGTTCACTTGCATTTTGTCGATCTGTGAACCCGGGTTCATCTCTTGTGCAAAGGCTTCTATCTGGTGCCCACGGAGTGTTTCTTGCTCCTTGTGCATGTAAAACAATCATCTGCGTCTAAACCGATTTTGGTTGGATCTAAAAGATCTGAGCCTCTACCGCATTACTCCGTTTCATTTCTTTCCTTCCCTCTTTCTTGAGATCTGGCAATGGGAGTACCACATCTGATCGCACGTGGTGCGGCCATTCGAGGCTGTATGGAGTGTGGCTTGCTCAGCTACATTTCGACATGATGTGATCATGATTTCAATGATAACTAACCATCTTAAACAGTTTGTTTTCCATTCAAGTACGTGTACTTGATGCATGACGCCAACTTTCATTTGACCCGCAACTCAAGTTACCCTTGATTGTTGATTCTGCTGGATGGAGAAATATCTATGTAGCTCAACGCGAACACCCTGATGATCATTATCGAGCGCAAGTCGAAGCTCCTCCTGTTCACGAGGATGTTGGCACTCATATATTTATCACTTCGCCGTTGGTGGGGCATTCCTTTCCCACTTCGGACAGATGCTTAATGGTAGAAGATTATGATTATGATCTGAGTGCATTGTTCTCCGCATTTCAGAGTGAAGATCAACTCACCTCCACTCTTGCAGTACATCGAGATACCGGTGTTTCAGCACGTGGACCCATGCCGGTTGAAATACTTCTACTCCTCCTACTCCTACCCATCATCGCTGAATACCAGGATGAATCAGCAAAATGACCGTCTGCGTTCTACGTACCTACATAGGTACTCCACAACCAGCGGTGAATTTAAAAAAACCATCAGATCACACAGCCTAACTGATTCTGTTCAGATTATGCGAGACTCGAGTGGCCGGAGGGATCATTGATTGAGAAAGGCTCATCGAATTCTTTTTCCAAGTACAACTTTTCTCGGATCTTTGGGAGCACTGTTGCATCAAAAATACGTGTACGTACCTTCACAGGAAGGTGCCTATCTAAAATCAGCTTGATGCGTCGGAATGTTTACCAATCCTTCTCCTAGACCTACGTAGGGCGACCGGTAAGTATCATCACTGTTGTCGTCGTGTCGGCCTTATGATCACCGTGGCTTGACTCAACTGCGGCGAGAAAGCAAGGTCTTCATGCTTGATCAAGGGACTTGGCAAATCATAATATGAACGTATAATGAACAAAGATGTCTACGTACCCATAGCGGACCGCCTGTACACCCATTCATACCTATGTACTACGAATACAGACGGGTTTACTGATTATTATTACAGGCACCAGAATTATTTCCAAAGATCTAAATTCAGAGAACGACGATCCTGCCAATGCTGCCATGATGTCCAATACATCCGAGTACATACTTACTCAGCGGTATTCAGCGCCACAATCGCCAATAGAGGTGATCATCTGTCGTCCATTAGAGCGATCGAGTACTGCCTCGATAGCAGCATTGTCTCGGTCGTCAAGATTAAATCCATAGACCTTCTTGTTATCTTGAACGTGTTCTGATATGCCCATGCGCGCGCCTAAGTCGAATGAGAATAAGAATTCTGTTGGCATAACCTCGTCCATCGCATCTGTCGCTTACCTATGATTACCGCGCCTACAAAAGAATGATCCAACACCCAGCGGGTCGCAATGTTGGCGATACTGAGACCACCGTACTTGTTACCGATGTCTCTGAGGACTTTAAGGAGGTTTTGAAACAACTCCCAGGTTCCCCACGCTTTCAATACCATGTCAAGGTACTGCATCCCAGTCAATGTAGTATTAGATTAATACTTTGATAGGCTTTAATTGAATGTCTGGGAACACACCTTCCTTTGCGATGGGGTAAGCTTGTCGGAGTAGGGATCAGGAACAGATTTGTTGAGCCATGCATCTGCCAGAAATCCTCCGCACTAGCGCATGGTGTGGTGTTAAGGAATACAACATCACAGTGGGGTATCTACGTACCAGTGTCCCATACGTCAAAAGCTTAAGGCCGTGTTTCTCGCATACATCAGCCATGCCGTGGAGCGACCTCGTATCAATTAATGAGAACTGAAATGATTCAGAATATAAGTCTGTGCAGTACACAGTGGATGGTAGTACGACTCACCGGTACTTGATTGGTTAGAACAACTCCTGGTCCCAGTTGAGTGCAAATCTCGTCAGTTCTGATCGCGTCGAAGTTGCACAATCCAAGGGTAGTGATAAATCCTTCAATCTGTAGACCACGCAATATTTCCAACACAGTAAGATACCCTTTGTTGGAATAATTCTGCCAGTGCAGCTAAAGCGTGGTTCGTTAACTTCCGGAATAAACAGTGATTCGTGACAATGATCTACCTGTAAGTGATCTATTCGACTCGTCTGCATTCGCTCCATGCGTTCCATCACCGCCGCTTCGACGACGGAACGGCTAGGCTCGATATCTTTGAAGACACACCATTTTGTTGCTCCAATTACTCTGTGAGCAGCAGAAGCTGAACGGCAGAATTGTCCCTACAATATAATGGAAATACTTAACCTTGCGGAAGAAAAGAAAGACTTACGAAAAGAATTTCTGCGCTACCATAATGATCGGCTGTATATTATTTCAAGTTTCAGCTAGTCAGCATCGGCCGAATCGGTACTGGAGACTGCCGTACCCTAATGGGATATTCGGTGCGGTTCACCGGTGAAAGGTGAGAGAAACACAGACAGTCAGTAGTACAAGCTTACCATATCTATGAGAAAGACATCAGTATATGCTGTATTGTTCGAGTCAGATATTCAACAAACCAAACGCAGTGTACCCAAGTTCGGTGTACCTAGCCATAGCTTCGCAAATCTTGGAAGCAGGAGCGCTTCCCCAGGCATTGCTAGACAATTGCCAAAGCCCTGTCCAGATGCGAGGTTGGAAAGAAGAACCAAGTCGAAACGTCTCGACGTTATTCGAAGGTGAAGTCATAACCAATATTCTTGGTTTGGTACTAAGCGAACTTGCCAGGCAATAAGAGCAGAGATGGTGCGTTGCTGTACTTATAGCAAAACCGTGATCATAGCAGCGCTTTTAACCGAGCGTTCGACATAGGTTGGACTCGGATCTGGTGTCTCCGTGATTTAATCACAACCGTGAGCAAGTCTTTGGGGGCGTATATGGAATCTGATTGAAGGTGGTCCATGGAACTCGCTGAATACGATGTTTTCCTTTCATTGGCTCTGATCATCGACTCAGAAGGAACTGTAACTCCTTCTCGGACTCTGTTGTAAGGAGAGTATCCATGGATGAGGGATATGAATACTGCTTGATGATCTAATAATGGCGGAGATCCCCAGCGTTAGTTCGGAGCCTCAGCGTATAAATTGATGCAAAACACACGAGCATGTAAATCATCTCCACTCAGTTGCACTTCTCCATCTCCTAGCCTTGCGATGCCTGCTCCAGAAGTAACTGCCTTCCCAGAAGCTTCGCGTCCCATCCTTGGACATGTGTCAGTTCGTTATCACGAGTACTGCAGGAGGAAAGTACTGAGAAATTCTTTCAGAAATCTCATGATCGATACGTACATCGCCAATGCGACCGCAGACGAGTGAGTAGAACCACGCTTGAAGTAGTCAGAGGCTGAAGCTTGGTATGAATCGATAGACTGCGCAGTGCCGTTCGTGGGTTGCTTGCTTCAGGAACACCAGGCATTGCATCAGCATTTTCGGCCGCCGCTCGAAAACACCTTCGCCAAAGTGGCGCATTATCAACTGGAGACTCTCAGTCTTTCTTTGTCGAAGATAAGCAGACGGGCCACATTCTACCCACAGAGACGCTCGAAGCGACCCTTGGCCGCGCGCGAGCTGTATATGGCGCTGGTCTGGGGTTTGAGAGTCTGCCCATACTGACGGAAATTGTTGAGGCGACCGTCGGAGCATCGTGGGCAAGAGAAGGAGACACAGCAAATCTTTTGATTGCAATCGATGCTGACATCGTGCAAGCTATACAGGTAGGCAGTAAGCTGAACGTAAAATCATAGAAGTCCCTTTGCTGAATGTAGCTGGTTTGGCAGAGTTGCAAGGAAGAGATAGAAGCAGGACTGGTGAATGACCTCGGACTGGCTCGTCAGACGGTGAGCAAGCTCCGAGCTGCAATCAACCAGTGTCTTAGTGAGATCACGGAGAAAGGAGGAGAATTTCCGTTTGAGAAGGCCTGCTGGAGTATCGACTACTGGAAACTATGACCGTGACGATCAGTTAGAATTCTTCGTCGATATTTCTCGTTTGTGAATTCCTTCTGCCTGTATATTTCGAGTTGTTGGTTAGATCAAGATATACTTAGTTACGTGATAGAACGACACTAACAAAGTGAATAGATTCAATCGCCAGCAAAGTCATTTACCATAATCTGAATACCGAAGAATGCCGGCGGGAGTTTCTACAGACCGCCGGTGACAGGTCGTTTACATTATCAAAACCCCGAAGACGCCGATATTCAAGCCTTTCTGCCGAGTCTACATAAAACCCGAAGGTCGCCAAACGCCTGGAAGTCGCGATCGGTCTAAGTGCAATGGTCCAAGTGCTGCAATGTCAAGAAAGCAAATGACAAGTTAACGGCTACAAGCTTTTCAACATAGTAGTGTGCATTTATCTTCTCACCCAGTATCTGTGTGACAGGACTCATAACGAAATGTCGGGGATTGAGTGGTAGTGGAATAAGTTGAAGGAGAACAGACGCAAAACGCAAAATTTAGAACGCGCAATGACACGTGACCGTATCGTGACTAGCGTGATTACAGCTTGTCACGAGTTGTCACGGTACTAGTTCTAGATCCATCTGGCAAACAGTGGCAATCCGTTGAATCTCTTTCTCAGAATCATTCAGCACGTCGTCCTGTAAACCGAGGAGATATTCTACTCGTGCCTCCTCACAAGGGCTACCTTGTTGCCGTTGAGTCAACCTGACACAAGTGCGGCGACATTGCGTTATACAGGGCTGTCTCGTACTTGGCAAGGCGGAAATTAAGAAAAGTGCGGTCGGAGCCTTGTTCGAAACCTCAAAGGAATTGACCCAGCTCTTCAAATTATCCAATCAAGAACCGTCGAAGGTCTTCTTTTGGAATGTCTGCTACAGAACACAACAATCGTGTAACGCTAATGTGTAAACTTGAGGCGAGCAATGTCCACCGGGAACTCCAAATTCACTATCAGTGCTCAGTGAAACAACCCGAGCCCCGGAATGCTTACGATCTGTGATCCGGCTAGACTGGGGGTTCATAAAGACTAAAGCTTTTCAATCCACCCAATTACTTCCCTTTCATCTGTTGGTCATGGTATTCACAAAAGTTGCACTCGTCACTGGTGCTGCTCGAGGTATTGGAAGAGCGATTTCTATGCGACTCGCGGCCGATGGATTCAATATCGCGTTGAACGACCTGGCCACTAAGACTGACGAGCTGGAGACAGTATCGAATGCAATCAGCAAGCTGGGTCGAAAGACACTCCTCTGTACGGCCGACGTGTCTGTCGAAGAAGAAGTGGCACAAATGGTAAAGAAAACATCAGAACATCTAGGAGGTCTAGACGTGGTAAGTGCTATTGACTTTTTATCTCTATTGCACCGGTAAACGGAACACATTCGAATTCAGATGGTCGCAAACGCAGGCAGGAACCATTTCTCTGCTTTCAATGAATGTTTGACCAATCATCTGACTTCCTAGGTACTGCTTTTGGAAAGCCTCTCGTTTCCAGTAGGTCACCTTTTCACTTCGTAGAACCTCTCTCTGATTAACGGTTCGAACTAGTGACCGCTGCAGAGCTTGATCGTATATATGCTATCAATGTACGGGGCACGTTTTTGTGCTACAAGTACGGGGGCCAGCAAATGATATCACAAGGTCGTGGCGGCAGAATTGTAGGAGCTTCTTCTATTGCCGGGAAGAGAGGTCATTAGTTTCCTAGTTTCTTCTTGGGTTATCAGACTATTTATATCTATCTTTCAGGCTTCGCGGGTACTGGTGCCTACTCTGCTACAAAGTTCGCTATCAAAGGTCTGACGCAAAGCGCTGGTGGGTCATTGAATCCACTCGATTTTTGTCCTTTCTCAGTCTCACAAACGTCCTAGCGATGGAATTCGGGGAACACGATATCACGGTGAATGCTTATGCACCAGGTACAGTAGATCTCGTACACATAATCCTCAATATCTGTGGCTCAAAGTAGGCAGGTCCTTTGGAAACCCCTTTGAGTCAGTATCATTCTCGTTGAACTTGAAGCGGGACGAGCCTAGTTACGAAATACCTGATCATTAGTGGCTTCGTTGGGTACTGAGCTCACGAGCCAAGTTCTTGAGCATGTGAGTCTTGAACGGTATCACTCACGTACTCCGGGGTTCTTCTCATGCATATCTTTTAGGTCATGGGCTCAGGCCCCTTATCAACTAAGGGCACTGTAGCTGATGTTGCGAGCCTTGTATCCTACTTGGTATCGAGCGAAGCGCATTATATTACTGGTAAACCTGTCCTGTTATACTATAGCTCCATTTCTCTGATCTCCAGTGGTTCCTTCTCACTAGGACAAACTGTGCGTTCATCTAGCTCGTACTATCCTCATTGTGGCTAATCTTTAAGACTTTCAGATTTCTGCTAACGGAGGGATACACTGTGACTGAAAGTCATTGATTCTAACTCAGATTTTTATCGCGACACATTTGGACTGTACCCTACCGATTCTGAATCTTATGAGAATTTTCTACCTAGAATTGGACACGTCGGTTGCTGAACTTCTCGATATCATTCTTCCGAGGACAAGCCGGCGAGAATCGACATCTTTTTAGTGTGTATGATCATGCATTATGATGCAGTGCTCCTTCTGCGACTGCGACTTGTGCTGCGATCGAGTTCAGCGACACGAATCAGAATTTCGGAGGATAGATGTACCTGCGACGTTCTTGCTGATGCGATGCATACATGCGCAACGGTGTCACCATCAGGCTCTCGTCGCTGCTATCTAGATGCTGTGCGGTCCATTCAGCAAGTGCGCCGGTATCGCTGATTACATTTACCGTATCTCAAGAAGCAATAATCAGAAGTATCAGTGGT
This sequence comes from Omphalotus olearius VT 653.13, assembly GCA_000296255.1. Taxonomy (NCBI): domain Eukaryota; kingdom Fungi; phylum Basidiomycota; class Agaricomycetes; order Agaricales; family Omphalotaceae; genus Omphalotus; species Omphalotus olearius. The sequence continues at coordinate 267,333 of JH814835.1, forward strand.
CAAGCGCTGGAAAGTGACGTAGACGAATATCAACTTGTAAACATTGTAAACAATGTCACGCCCAAATGCTGATATTCAATATTCAGAATCGGACCAACGCACTTGACTTGTTCTGGACACAATGAATGCTCCCAATGAGCTCTACTCGGAGGCCGGTTCAATTATGCGCAAGTTCATGATCATGATAGAAATACAATATCATCATTGTCAGGTGCGCCATCTGCTGCTGCTGCCTGTGACTGCTGTTTCATTTCGAGCTGGCAATACCATTTATCTTAAACGAGTCCTACCGCATCGATTCCACTGCGGTCGTACAAGGCTACACCACGATGCAAGCTTCCTGTCAAGATACATGCTCACTTCTGCTCAACGGCAGCGTTAAACTCTGAAGCTATACCCATCGTCATCGCACCAACATCACTGGTCACATTGATCTGTCGATTCCCACAGTCGATGGTTATCAACATAGATAGTAGGAAACGAAGTTGAATAGATATCGCACCATATCAAAACCCTCAGCTGCGCGCTTGGCCGCTTGGGCACCTGATGTACAAAACATCGCACTAAGGAACCCATATCAGCATTACGAACGCATCGTACCGCAAAGCAATGCCATACCATTTCTTTCCGGCGTTATGAGCAGCTGCGAGAATAGCTTGGATCACTTTCTCGACGTCAGGGTGAGGATCTGGGGAGGGCGGTGGGTAGCCCAATGAAATTGATAAATCATAAGGTCCAATGAAGATCCCGTCTAAATATAATATCAGAAAGGTCAGCAGGTTTTCGAGTGAGGAGCAAGAACGAACCAATTCCATCAACCGAGACTATTTTTTGCATGTTTTCCACGCCTTCCTTCGTCTCGATTTGCACGAGGACGATAACGCTGTCGTTCGCTACTTTTAGATATTCGGACACGCTCACGCCCCAGTTCTCGTGAGTATATGCGCTACCGAAGCCCCGTTTGCCGACAGGCGGAAAGCGACTGTCCGAGGCGATTTCTTGAGCTTTCTCCATCGAAGATACCTGAACACCTAGCCGTTAGTGGGATTTGAACGTTAAAGGATCAATTAGACGCACCATTGGCACCAGTACGCCTGCATTTCGAGATGTAGTGAATTCTCAGCCACAGTCTCGAAGCAATCGACTCACCCCTGGCACCGGCGTCAAGCGCATACTTAATTTGCCAATTGACGCTCGCACTAGATCCAGTTGCAGGTATTCTAACCAGCGCACTCGGCCCATTTGGTACGCTATGTATGGCGGAAATCAGCTCTGAAGCTCCTGGGTTTAGTGAAACTAGCCCATGTTCGCAATCAAGCATCACCCAAGATACTTGAGGACTAGCTTTCGCCACAGTGCGCGCATGGATGTAACCGCCCGTAGTCAACCACATTCCGAACGCAGTCCTGTTCGCTTTGAAAGCGCTCAAGAGGGCATGAGTCGCCATGGACGGTGGAAAAATGAAAAGACTAGAGCACCCTCTGAATAGTGAAGAGAGGAAGGGCTCGTGCGACAAGGATATGATTTTACGTGAAAGATGTTCGGACCGCAGGAGTGCATAAAGAAGCACGGGACCTCGTCTTATGTACGAAGGCGCAAGCTTCGTAGCCTACCTACGAGTCGTAGGAATGCGGTCATGGGGTGATGACTATATCTATTGGAGGCGCAACATCCTGCTGGTACTCCCTGTAGTACCAGAAAGACACAAGCAAAAACGGGAGATTGGCCATAAAAGCCTTAGTTTTCTTGAAATCGTCTTTGTTTGAGCTTCAAATCTTCCCTCGTACGGTAAGGCTTGGGTGATATTTTCAAGAGGATTGACCTGGTCGCCAGTCGCTCGGAACGGGGCTCCTCGAGATGACAGCAAAGCAAAGCAAATGTAACAAAGCTACCGAGGTAAAAACCATTGGTCGGCAACTCCAAGTAGGGATTTGGTATCTCTCCAGAGAGGACTGAGCCGAACCGAATATAAACATTGGCATCCTGCTAGGAAGAGTGCCAACACTTTGCCTCAGGTGAAAGCAATCTCCGAGAAATGCGACAAGTATATCAGAGACCAAAATGCCACAGCGATGAAAATTCTTCGAGAACACCCATATTCGACTTGAAACTGAGTCTAGAAGAGAAGGCAACTAAAATCAGTTCAGTATTAGCAGGATAGTAATACAAGCTAAGAAAATCCACGCACGCTAATCCTGCCCTTCCATTGCCTCTACCCCACAACGAAACCTCAAATTTCTAACAACCAAATCAGGGAACAACAGATCCGTGGCACATTCTCAGAACAATCCAGTGTACCGTACGCTCTGGGCTAACTTCAAGCTAGCAGGTGAAAAGCAGGTGAAAAGAAAGACATAGGAAATGAAATGAATGAACGTGACGCGGCAGCCCTTACCCAATTATCCACGGTGCATCATACTCACTGTCCGAGCCAGGTCCGAGCTCTCCAGGAGCTCTCAATGCCATTCATATCCCAACTGCAGCGGGACAATCATAGTTCACAGTGCTTGCTTGTAACATGCTTGTTACACAAATTGAATCGTCTAGTACGTCTTTGTGCTCACAAAACAGAAGAACAATATTTTGATCATATACATTCGTATAGCTCCTAGAAAACACAATGAATACGTGCAACATGCTAGTCCTACAGTGTAAGTGGTATTTCAATCCATCCAGAGGGTATGTACAGAGAACGTCTACAAACAAACTCCCCCCGACACTCCCAATCATTGCCGACGACGGTTGAATCGCGAATATCTCCGGACAGGAATGCTGCTGCGGGAAGATTTTGTACCTGCACCAGCTGCGCCCGGTGTTGGTGTAGCGGGAATTCCACCTGGGATGGTCCCATCGATCGTTGCAGACCAAGAGGAGCCTTGAACACCACCCTGAATGACGGCCGTAGGAGCAGCTCCATTAGCGGCAGTCGTAGTATCAGCCAAACTACTACTTCCTCCCATACTACCATCCGTAGGGTCACTAGGGTCATCCAACGGCACAGGTGTTACACTTGATCCAGGAGCGCCAGAGTTAGTGGGTGACGGAACGGTTCCAGGAGCACCAGAGGCAGGGTCGGTAGGGTCGGTAGGGTCGGTAGGGTCAGCAGTAGGGTCGGTGGGGTCGGTGGGGTCAGCTGTCGGGTCGGTAGGGTCGGTAGGGTCAGTAGGGTCGGCGGTAGGGTCGTCCGCAGGAGTCGGCAGTGTTCCAGGCCCACCAGTCATGGATGAGGGATCGGCGGGGGGGGGGGC